>JARJEC010113561.1:0-11308 GCA_030264575.1 Tachinus sp. AB-2021
AAGTTTGATATATTTATGAGACCACGTCCACCATCTTTACGTGGTAGTGTTAGTCTTTGTACTGCTGATTTTGGATGATGATTTCGATGTTTAGTTAGTGTTGTGTTAATTTTGGTTTATAGATGTTGTAAATTTGTGTTTGTCTATCGTATATGCCAAAAGAGTATGTTAGCGATGGAATTACAAATGTGTTGATATTATTATTATTATTATTTTACCTACGGTTCTAGTGTGTTATTATTGCTGAACAGATTTGTGTTAACACGATATACGCACGAAATATATTATTGAAATTAAACAGAACATACTTTTATTTAATTTTGTATATTGACTTTGAGCAGACATTCTGTTCCATTTTTAATACTATTGAGAGCGACTGTTACAGTACTGAAGATATTTGTAGTGTACGTTGATATAGATACATTTTGAAGCTTGAAACCATATAAAATTACCGATACAACATAGCACCTTAGCATGATTATTTTTACTTTTAACTATAATCTGACAAAGCTATCGCAAGTTTTTTGATTTATTTGATTTTCAATTTAGTTTTGCTTTTGATGATTTGATTTCATCGTAGGGATGTTTATGTATAGATTAGATCTCTCATTGTATTGCACAATGCCGTAGTTAACAGTAGCTTGAGAAGATTATTTGGCATTCACGTTGATACCATTAATTGTTTTATCGTTTGCTCTTCTGAGTACTGTTAGCAAATAAATTGTGGATCGAAAGCAATAAATATCAAAAAGGGGGTTTTTGATATTTATTGTTTTTACTAACAAATAACATCTTCGTTAATTTTAAGTTAACTCTTTTGCACTCAGTAGAGACTATCGATATTATTACTTTTACTTCTGACTAAGTAGAGACTATCGATATTATTACTTTTACTTCTGACTAAGCCTGTTATTTTTAATATATCAATTATGTTTAAGCATACATAAAAAATCAACAATATCTTAACGTTATTGAGCTATGACTTTTAGATAAAAGTAAGATACAAAAGCTGAATTATGTTTGGACCAGTTGGTCCTTGGGTATTTTCTCAAAAGATCAGTTTAGCCATGTAAAGGGTATAATGGCAGTACTGATGTTTAGAAAAGATTTTGGTTCTTATTCTTCATTTAATACTGCAAAAAAAAATTACACCTACCTCCAATTTTGTTATTAATTAAATTACAATAAATTTTTATGTTTTACAATATTATATTACAATAATATTACAAAAATTAAAAAAAATTGAACTGGCATGTTTTGGCATTAAAAGTCAAAATATGTCAGTTTAAATTTTTTTTAAATTTTATTCTGTTTTTGTAATTTTATTGAAATATACATTGTGAAAAACACCATCATTTTACTTCTTCAGCTGACCTGTTTCTTCTATGAAATATATATATGTAATGCACTTTAACAAAAATTGATAACCCCAAAAAAATGTTATATAGAGCTCCTGGGCTACGGAATTTATTTTAACATTTTTTAGGTAAGAAAATTTCGTAAAAGTATGAGTAGGTACTACGACGATTGGTCCAGACATAACATCACATTCGTCTAATCTCATTAGTCACGTTCGGGCAATTAGTCGCGGGTCTTATCAGTAATTTCCGGTCCATTGGCACTCTTTCCATAAGAGCCCATGTATAAACGAGAGACTTAAGAACTCGGAATGAGTAGGATGGAGAATTTTCAACACGTCGGCACACGTTATTGCAGAATTATTTGGAATGGATTCAAAGTCGCGACTATTGTATAGGGTGATTGGTAAGGCACGAAATTTAAATTTGGCATACAGAACGATCGAGAAGTGTTTTTAAGATAAAAAAGGGGCAGCAGCCAAAAAGGTATAAGCAAAATCAAAAAGCGATAGGGAATGGTAATTGAGGATTGACATTGCAGCAGACATAAAGGCATAAACAAATAGCTACTGCATAAGCAACAGCTTAAGCAGCAGCAGCAGCAGCGGGGCTCTTGAATCCATCCTAAATAATTCTGCAATGACGTGTGCTGACCTGTTGAAAATTCTCCATCCCACTTTTTCCGAGTTTTCAAGTCTCTCTCTCTTACACATGGGCTCTTATGGAAAAAGTGCCACCGGACCGGAAGTTTGTAATAAGACCCGCGACTAAATGCCCAAACGTGACTAATGATATCAGGCGCCTGTGACGTCATCTCTGGACTAATGGTCGGAGTACCTACTAGTATAATCTGCACTGCATATGCCTTTCTTGGACTCACACAGCAGATGCTGAGGAGTCTATTTGCTCTCCAAGCATATTTGGCCCTGGAGATCTGCTTCTATGCCCAATCTGTACGTGTGTTTGTTAAGACTACCGTGCCTAATAATTAGTTCTCTAAGTCTCTATAGTTTAATTTAATTTATATATTGTATCACTTTTAGGGTATTTTGTGATATTTTACTGCAAGTTTGTTTTCTATTGTTTCTTTCCCGGTTACGTGAGGGATTCCGAAAGTGCGTTCTGGTCCAATAACTTTGTAATAAAAACAGCTAAGAGACAAATCTCTGTCTGCTTTTTTTAAGTTATCCGCTTTGTCCCTTTTTTCCTTGCCTTTACCCTTTCGGTGTCCAGACCAGGCAGAAAATACAGTAATCTTTAATGAAGTTTGGTTTCATCATTATACTATTTTCTTTATGCAACACGTTTTTATACTTAGTTTATGAATTTAATGATTAGATACTTATTTGTTTATATATAGTTTTTATGGTGCATATTTGTCTAATAATTAATGGTCAACATTACTAGCAGATGCGAGTAGTATTTCAGTGTTGGAGTGAGGAATGCCGTTAATAAGCAACGTTCTTCAAATTATACATATTTTGAAATTATGTAAAATATATAAGCTATATCTTTACTTAAAATTAAAAATATTAAATTTTTTTGTATTAATGATTTAAAATTGTTGATTGATAATGTTATTTTGTAAAATTATGCAAACATAATTTGTAAATGAAATATTTATATATTATATTTTATTTTATTGTAGTATTTCAAAAATGTGAAATCAAATAAAAATATATCCAGTGGAAGTTTGTTTAGCACAGTGAATTATTTTTATATTTGAGTGTGTGAAAAGGCGGAATAAAATCGATGTGCGAGTGAAAAAAATAGAATGACTTTTCGATCAAATTTTTCATTTTATTTCGGCGATGAAAATAAATTTGTGCGAACAGTAAAGTGTGTAAAATCAATACCAAATATTTGAGCGCTTCGATATCGGCTGTATTTTAGTTATATATGTGTGTGAAGGGGAATGGGTATAGGTGGAGGGACCCCTCGAACCTCAAATATATGTCAGTAAAGCAAATGACAATTCCGTCTGCTGAGTCGACAAATTTCACGGCTAGAGAAAGAGGCGATAAGAGTCCATCACAGTCAGGTCCATCCTTCATCTGAGCAACCGCAGTTAGCGTAAAGTATCATCCGTGACTTCTCCACGTGTCTTAAGAAGATAAGGATGAAGTGAACGGTAGCTAACTCACATTTGAGGAATCTGTTCTAGGACCCTTCGTATTTTTCACGTCGCCGAAAGGATTCGCATTGTTCGCAGAAATAAATTTCCGCATTGGGTTCTCAAATGTTATTAGTATTCTAAAGATGCCGAGCCCAGGAAGTTTTGGTTACCGGATTAATAGGTGGGGATATAATTCCAAGAACTATTAAATACAAAAGCTGTGCGCGCGGGTAGATAAGAACTAATAGTTGAATTTCCTACATCCACTCGCATATTTCCCATACTTTGGATCTGATATATCAGATGTATCTTCCGCCTTGCCTTGCCACTTTCAAGGAATATAACCAAAACATCGCGTACTTCAGCAGGATACGAGATGAACTTATCTCCGGTTGCTAAGGATTACGGGAAGACGCTGACATAACAGATCGACACCGGCACATCAGCGGCACAATGGTCCGCGATCCGCTTTCAAAACTAATTTAATCGGCTTTTCTCCACTATGCCTCCACTTTCCGACATCAGAATTTCAAATTCAATATTATTATTATCGTGTTTACATAATAAAGCCGCAAATTGCAATACAACATAATAGCATCCATAACCGGCTACATCAGCTGGATTTCACATTGACTGATTGCCTCCATTGTCCGAACATTTCAACGAGTATTTGCCCGATATTCAATTTTTGATTACTACATACTACATCATCACATAAACAATATTTCAAACTGAAAATAACAAATATAATTTACCATAAATTGAATGCAGCATTCCGCATGCTATCGCACGGCCATACATCAACATAAATCAATTTTATTATTTATTATAATAAATTTATTTTAATAAAAACTACATGCGTACATGCATAATTTTATGCAATATAATAAATAATCACAAAAATTTAATGATGTTTAATTGCTTGGAACATGTTTGGTAATTTTAATAAAATTAAACTCAAATGTGGAAAGTAAGGTAACGCGTGAAACAATTTGGGTATTTATAGAAGAAAAAAATGTAAGTGCACTTCGATCAGAACCCCTAGCATTATAGACGGCTTTTCACTACTCCACCGTACATTTTTCTTCATCAATTCACCTATTTATCTACAATGATGGGTAAATCAAAATGGCCTAAAATAGACTTGAAGCATAGTCCTCAAATGTAATCTTATCCTAACTTAATCTATCATAACCTAACGAGAACACTGTACATATTGTAACTTACAAACTAATTAATTAATTAATTAATTGTGTTCTATTAACTTTCAAATATTATTATAGTGCTGGCAGAGTGACTATAACCAAACCCATTATATTAATTACATAATGTCATTCACAATACATAAGAATGGAAGAATACAGCCTAGCCAATTTAAAATTTAAAAATTTAATTTAATAAAAATAAGACGATGAATCATTATACAGATGAATTGACAGATAGAAGAAATATACAAATCTTAGTTTTAGGGGGTGGTACTTTTTTCTGCTATCAACGTTCTATCTAAAATCTATTTTATTATAAACATTCTCCGGTAGTTTGAATTACATAATTTTGTGAATAAACACTTTCATATATGCACATTGCGTCTATTGTTTAAAAATGTTTAAATATTGAATTATACCTTTTTATTCCCCGAATTATTCTTGGATATGAATTTTGTATTTTTCATCCTTTGTTTGTCAAGGACTAAAAACTATATTACAATAAAATTTGATAAAAACAGACTATTACAGATAATTCTTTTAGCGTTTTTATTAATATTATTAATTAAATTATTGTCGCGGCTTGAGTATAGTTGTTTAATAGTGCAAAATGCTGATCTACAGAAAAACAATTGAAAATAAGTGTATGAGAGTCTAACTTAGAATCTAGAGTTGAATCTAACCATTTGACGTTTGAAACTACGTGTAAGCTGGTGGCATTTATCTTAATATTTATTAAATTTGTAGCTACACCATTTTTTTGCCAAATTTTTCGACTTTTCAGGATAAAATATCAAGCCCATGACTTTCAAAAATACCTTAGACTAATATTGGTAAGATCATCAGCAGAACACATTGTGCGTCACCGGCATAAAAATAAATGTTGCAGTATTTTATATACTTGCTAAAAATATTGTAAAGATTATATAAAGGAGCGGCTTCAGAATTAATATTTGGGGAACAAGTTCTTCATATTAATTTATGATCATAAACATTATTCAACTTAACCTGCCTGTACTCTGCCGGTTAAAAAGTTTTGAATTAATTCTATACGTTTAAAAGAGATTTCAATATGTTTCAGTATTGAAATTTGTGTCGAATACCTTGCTATAGTTAAACTAATGTTAATTTATAGCGTATATTGCACGCTGATTTGATGGCATTCACAATGGCTGCTATTGTGCAGCCCGACCTAAAACATGATTGATTCAGAGATATTAGTTTGTTGGTGTCTAACAATAATTTTAATTTCATATTCATAACTTTTTCAAGAATATTTTCAAAAACATGGCAGAATACTTGTGTATCATAGTCCACAGGTTTATTAATTTTTGGGATAGGAAATATTAATGGCTACAGATTTGATTAACACAATGACCGGAACTATTGCTGAATGTGAGAGCAGTAAAAATATACATCTTGATCGAATAAAAGAACAGAAAGATTGTTGTAATATATATATATTATATGTAGAAAGAGGAGAAAAAGTTCTTCAACACTTAAAAACATCACTACCAAAATTTTTGTGGAGATTATAAAGGTTGAAGTAATCTGATGGGTTAAAATTTTTGCAAATGCTTAATTTGAGAGTTAGTTCATTATTAAAAGCCCCAGGATTAAAGTTACGGATACAGATTTACTAGAAAGTAGTAAGTAGTATTTCAAGATAATCAAATATCTACCACGCTGCAATTCTATGTGAAATGACTACTGTGTAACATTTCTTGATAAATGAACAGATATTACTTTTTACATAAGAAACTTATACAAAACTGTAATAAGTTATAATACTATAATTACTATACTATTTTTGAGTAGTTTTTGTTGGTCTTGGTATGAATGGTGTTGTGTATTTCATCTCTTGATATATGTTTTACTGGTTGTTGTATTCCGTTGCAAGTTTGCTTTGGTTTATTTAATTTTTGTTTTCACGTGAAATTCTAAAAGTGGCCTATTGGATGGAGCAGACAGGAATCTAACCTAACCTCATAAGTTGTTGGTTTTATCAAAAAACCGCAAAAATCACAAGTTATAGGTTTAAAATAAATAAAAAATATACACTATTTATTATTTTTTATTTATTATACATCTGTCTGATGATGCCACAGCGTGGTGAAACAATTGTCGCAATACAATTCAATTTAATTTTGAAACTTTACACACATGTGTTTTATATAATAAATTTATAAAATCATTTTTGTTTGTCAAAGCGGCCCCGACACAGGACCGCTATTTGTTTATTATTATTATTATTATTCTGTAATACATTATTTTATTTATAAATCTTAATTTTCTTTAAAATGCGTTTAATTTTGAAGTTTTTTAATTAATGAAATTGTTTCATTACACCCAAATTAATGATTAAACACCTGCAGTAGCAAATATGAAATATTATAAATGTCAATGTAATTAACGAAACACAATTAACAAGGATTTTATTGTAATATCGTTAAATAAACATATATTTATTATAAATTTATGTAAATCCTATTGAAATATAATTAAAACAATTCAATTTGCTCTTAAACCGACAATATTACTTATATTCTAATTATATTCACTCTATTCAAAGAAGCCTAGAAAATAATCATGCACAAAATATACGGGTACTTGAGACTTCCCAGATAATAATGAAAATATGAAAACAAAATACATGCCAGTCTTTTCATAACACAAAAGGAAACAGTTCCGAGAAGTGCCCTTTATCTTTTACACAAGGAGGAACTTTACTGTATTAGTTTCTGTAAAATGTAAATTGCTCACAACTATACATAATCCTGTTCATCTTGCTCCTTCAAGCGTATTCAATAAAGTCTCTATATTAAAATGTTTAAAAAATAAAATAAAAGTTTTAAATATTATATGTAAATAATTAATGGAAACCGTCAATGTCATCATTATAAAAATAAAATTACCCAATGTAATTAAAAAAATTAATTTCAAACTCTATATGAGCACAGAAACTGAACGAGATGTAATTAATTAAAGAACTGCTTTTCCTCCCAACTCGCAGTATATTTTTTCTTATTAATTACCTCGAAACTTTCAGGTAATTATTATTTTTTAATTAAAGAAGAGCTTTATTATGCCGAGAATTTTATTTTTGGGGGTGGAAAATTTCTCAATGATGCGATCAGGAAGTGACACGTATTGATTAATATGCAGTGGTGGGGAGTTGCAGTCGACGGAGCATAAAATAAGATGGCACTTTTCTAGTGGGGGTCCTTCGTGTTCTTTTTTTCTTTTGGGACAAATGGAGGACCTGTCAACGAGGATTTGCATGCATTTTGACCTCTATCTATGGGGTAGGTAGGAGTGGAAAATTGGTCTTATTCTTTGAGTCCCATTATATGGTAAAGTAGCTTGATATATAGTTTGCCTAAAAAATTTACATAATAAAATTAATACATAAAAAGTGAATCATGGGGAGAATGGGAATAATATACTTTATAATATATTTAAATAACTTTTTAAGTTATATTATTAAAATTTTTGCAGATTATATTCCGAATATCCTTTTAAAAAGGTAACTATGGTCATTTATATTCTTATTATGTCTTATGAATTAAAATAGGCAATGTAGAGCAACCATAAGCGCCAACTATCTCTATATTATAGTTCCACTAATATATAAATCAAAAATGCAAATTAGAAATTAGAAAACATTGTGCAAAGGTTTAATGTCTTAAGATAGACTTTATAGAGATATAAGATAGACAATCAATTTGTAATTTAAAAATTATTTATTGGTGTATGATGCTTGCTTTAGGTACGCATCTTCTGTCAGTATATAAGTTGTACTTTGCTCATAGCTATTAGAAATATTGTAATTACGTACGGCTTAAAGTGGATTTAAAATAAGTTAGACTTAAATCAATTTTAGTTGTACTACAATTTAATTATGTAATTATTAAATTTGTTGCGACACAGACGTCTAAATTAGTAAATTTGTTGTAGTATTCATTGGAAATGATTATATATAATACCATCAAAACTATTCCAGCTCAATTTTAATTTTAGATTTTTACTTGATCTTTATCTACAAATATCTATAAACAAGATGCAACATGGTCTTGCAAACCATAAAAGTTCTACTTCAACAGTACGTTTCTACGGTTCTGGTGCAGGAGTAGTTGGGCACTCGAACGACATTCAATAAACGATTCTATGGTAGTTTTTTAAATGAGTACCCAATTATGAAAAACGATGAAAAATAATATGATAAAATGCACTTTATTTTGCGGTGAACGTGCAAAAACGAATAGGTTTTCTTCAAAACACAAATAACTCGATAAAAATGTTTACCCAAAAAAGAAATTTGTAACCAAAACGGTAAATATATAGTTAGAACTGTATATGAATAGAAACATATAGCAAATATATAGTAGAAAGTATGATCTAGGTTAAACCACATATCACATACATGTACTGAATGGACAAAGCACAAAAATCATTTTAAAAACAAACAATATATTTGTAGTAATTTTGTTTGACAAAGCACAAAAATTGTTTTAAAAACAAACAATATATTTGTAGTAATTTTGTTTGAAAAAAGCACAAAAATTGTTTCAAAAACAAACAATATATTTGTAGTAATTTTGTTTTACTTTAAAAGTTTTGCAATTCTCTTCTAAATATTTTTGGTGAATTGAACAAAATTTGAAAAAGAAGTACTTTACAACGTATTATCCGAATTTTTTTTATGATAATAGTTTTGCCATTGCCGAATGTTTGATCTATTATTATTATTATGATATATCTCATTATCAAAATACTGTATAATTCAAAAATTACTGTACTTAATAAAATTGGAAATGCTTTTTCATTTATTATTTGTAAAGTAATCCAATTTGAGTTACAAACCAAACCACCAACTATCTAAGCTAGATAAGAATACACTTTTCTTGTGCACAAACTTTGCACATGAAAGTGATTTTTAATCTTACATACAGATGCAAGTACTTATATGTACCCTTTTAATTGCCAATTGTTAGTTTTATTTTTTTGCTGAAATTAAACATTAACTAATAGTATAATTTTAAAATATGAAGTTTACAAAAATTACTTTTAATTTATAAATATTTTTTGAATTAATAAATAAATAAACATCAAGTTAATTTAGTTAATTTTCAAAAATTAATCAAAAATTAAAAGTGATATATCAGAAATAAATTATTTTAAAAATTAATTTTTATATTTAGCAACATTTATAATTAAAATTGACATTTCTAACACTTATTATAATTTTTATAAGATATCATTAAATACATTTTGCAAAAGTTCTATTCGATCTACGTGCTTAGTTGTATAATAATATCATCAGATACCGTACCTTTTTATCTTTTTAAGCATTACTCAAAACATCACATGTCATAATGTATAATACATAATACATACATTTAAACTGTTCACGCCGTTACTATCAAGGTTTTTTAAATTTGAATTAAAGAAAATACATAAAAAGGTTTGAAAATATTAAAATTATGTTAAATAAAAATCGCTTCCATTAGTGTCACAATAAGACAGTTTTTATAAAATATAAATTAATTATAATTGGTTAGTAAATTCTTGATATATAGTGCGTCAAAATAAACGAAGCATCCCCAGAAGGACATAATCCAATTGGGAACGAGCTGTCAATTACAGTAATCCCAATGCTGCAAACTTTCCAACGTACTTCGCATTTCATTTTAATCTTCATAAGACGGCCATATTACTAGCCACAGAATTAATAAGCTATCTCGGCGTGCAAACTCATTAACATTTTACACTTATTCGAGCCAGTTTCGTTTTCCTGCCTTATCTTTATTTCTTATTTTTCGTAAATATAATTTATTAAAAATGGAATCTAATAAGGTACTACGCAAACGTTCTTACCTCGCAGTGTTATTTATTCAAATATTATACCGAATAAATAAATATGGTAACCGCAGCTGTTTGCATTTCGTTAAATGGAAACGTAAATGTTTCGCGTAAATTTATGTCGGGAATTAATTCATATCGGTTTGCATTTTAAACTTAAACACGGACATGTTTTAAAAGTACATTATGTATTCATCTGCATACGGTTCGAAGCTGTACAAACTGTAAGGGAGTGCCGCTAGCGAAGAAGAAAGAACGTATAGGATGAAATAATATTAAAAATAAAGGACGGCTCACATATTATTTTGCATATTTATTGCTACGTGTTTGTAATTTCCTTTTCAGTTTATAATAGAAGAAACGAATGAATTGAATATTTAATTTTCAATGCTGCTTTCATGTAGCAATAAACATGATTGGCCTATTATTATAAACCACTTATACGATGAATGTAATTTATTAAATAAGCTCTTTAAACTTAAAGTGCAAGGCAGCACCAATTAATCAGAGTATACATATTTTGTATTCAAACATTATAGTTAAATATTAATTGATCTGCTTGATTGTCCCATTCATGTAAAAAAGTAATAAGGACTTTTTAAATGGATAGGAGAATCAGAAAGCATAACTCGAGGCAAATATATATGGATCATATATAAATTTTATATATGGATTATATATGGATCATGTATAAATTTTAATCTTAAAATAAAGTTTCTCTATATTTTTTTGCAAAGTCTAATTTATAGGATTGGCAAAAATCACAA
>JARJEC010113566.1:0-13921 GCA_030264575.1 Tachinus sp. AB-2021
CAATTGGCCTTAGTGGTCAACAACGTAAGCTTTAAAGATGGCTTACAAATAACGGAGAAACAACAGTTATTACAGGAGTCTGCTTAATTTTTCATCCCCCACATTTGACATTAACTCCTTATTTAGGGATGGAGAACACTATCATTAATGTGTAAACTTCCCTCGCAACCCCCCAACGATATAATTGATTTTATAGTTAATTATCGGAAATTAATTATTAAATATCAGTAAACAAACGTAATCATATAACAAAAAAATACAAATATTATTAATTTATTAGTATAATGACCTATGTTTTTGATCTGACAAAAACTATTTATATTTTTTAATAATAAAATAAGTGAGGTATATATTATGTTTGGCGACACACTTGGTGGCCTTTTTGGCGGTATGTTTGACAGTATGAACAATGGTATTCAGGCAGTTATAGATTATTTTTCTAATCTAGATTCACTTTCTCCAGGTCTTCGTTTAGGAATAGGAATAGCGGCAACTGTGGTTTCTGCGGTCTCTATCGTAGGACTTCCTCTACTTGGTATTACTATTCCGTTTATAGTGCAAGCGGGAAAAGATTTGAAGAGCGGCGGCTCATCATCGCCATCACCCCTAAGTAGTAACTCATTCTCAGCAAACAATGGATCCAATATTTTGAGGCAATCAATGGCTAGCACTACTTTTGCTGCGACTTCATTGACGGATGACCTAAATACGGACATAGGTACGACACCTTCTATAATTGTATCAAGCCTTCCTCAGAGCTTTGTATATTAATTAGGGTTCATCATTGAAATTAGTCGACAAAAAAAGATGTTTATTGAAAAAAATAAACATCTTTTTTTGAATCTACTTAATAAAAGAGGTTGGATCTAACCGTCACTTATTGATAAATCAATAAAATACAGAATAATGTCAATAAATTAAGTCATCTTTAAAATTTTCAAAGCACTTATTTAATCTTCAATGGAGTAAGGAGAATACCCTTCCGCTCCATATTTTTTTTTAATAGTGGATTCTTTTTTAGAGGAATATGTGTCTTTGTGCGTGAAATGCATCATTTCAATTTCATTTTCAATCTCATTTTTTTCGATACCAAACAATCTGACCCATAAAAAAGAGATAACCACTAAAAGAAAAAACAAAAAATATCTCATCAAGTCTACCCCTAAAAATAAGGTGATAGCTATGATCAATAGCGCAGATGTAATAAAAATAAAATTCTCTTTCACGGGAAGCTCTCGCAGGTGATACTAACTTTAGATATAACAACAAGTTAAATCCAATGTAACAACAAATAGTAAGCTTCCTGCTCTTGAAAATACTGAAGTATGTAGCTCCGTGCCCTAACAACGTAAAATATAACATATATTCACATAATATACAGGTGTTTTTCAGGCTTTTTTGATTGTATACCTCATAGTCACATTAAGTATTAATAAAACACATGGTAATTGCATTTATATAATAAAAAAATATGATACTATGTCGATTCCGCTATAAACTATCGATGATATTCACAGTAAGGGTTAATATTCTTAATATTGGCCACTAGATAATCTAAACGTAATTCCCATAAAAAGAATAAATTATATAAACGATAAATTTAAATGCATTAAGACTTTTCTAAATACTAAAACGAATGAGGAGAGCACATGAAAAATGATTTAGATAATAAAATCAGACATAAAAAATTTCTTGATAAGGTGGTATCCGCTGAAGAAGCAGCCTCTTGGATAGAGGATGGAATGACCTTAGCTATGAGTGGATTTACACTTTTTGGTGAACCTAAAGTTTTTCCTACCGCACTCGCTAAACGAGGTGAAAAAGAACACTTCAAAGTCAATCTCTTTACGGGAGCATCAATGGGGCCAGCCGCTGATCAAGCCATGGCTGAGGCGGATATTATCAATCTTCGTCTCCCCTACCAAGGAAACCCCGTTTTACGTAAAAAAATTAACGAAGGTGCTGTAAAATACATTGATCAGCATCTTTCACATACCGCAGAACACCTTCGCCAAGGAAATTTAGGGGATATAGATTATGCCATTATTGAAGCCGCCGCCATCACAGAAGATGGCTTAATTATCCCTACGGGCTCTGTAGGTAATTCTCCTGTTTTTGTGGAATACGCCAAAAATGTCATTATTGAACTTAACCTCAGTGCTCCCTCCTCTTATGAAGGAATTCACGACATCTATGTCCCTGTAGCTCAAGGCCCAAAACGTAAAGCCATTCCTATATATAATTTAAATAAACGCATCGGCAGCATTGGAATTAAAGTTGACCCTGCAAAAGTCAAAGGCATCATACTCTCAAGAGAGCCCGATATTCCTTCTCCCTTATTTGAACCTACGGAAGAAACACAAGCCATCGCGGATCATCTTTTAAATTTCTTCGAGGAAGAGGTCAATTCTGGTCGCTTACCCAAAAGTTTAGCCCCATTGCAATCAGGAGTAGGTTCTGTTGCTAATGCGGTACTAAGCGGAATGGCTAAATCCAAAAAATTCAAAAATATTAAAGTAGCTTCTGAGGTACTTCAAGATGGTATTTTTGATTTGATTGATGCAGGAGTGGTTGATTTTGCCGTGGCAACCGCTTTCTCATTATCCGCTAAACGTGTAAAAAATTTAGCCACTGATCTTGAAAAATATAAAGATAAAATACTCTTCAGGCCGCAAGAGATTACCAATCACCCTGAAGTTATTAGGCGTCTAGGCATCATTGGCTTTAACACTGCCTTGGAAGTCGATATTTATGGTAATGTCAATTCTACGCATGTTAGTGGCACTCATATCATGAATGGTATCGGCGGATCAGCCGATTTTACTCGTAATACCCGCATTGCCATCTTTGTAACCCAGTCGACCGCAAAAAATGGGACAATTTCTACCATCGTTCCTTTTGTCACGCATGTTGACCATACCAATCATGAAGTCGACATTATTGTTACGGAATTGGGTTATGCGGATCTTAGAGGACTTTCGCCCGTTGAGATTGCGGAAAGCATTATCGAAAACTGTATGCACCCAAAATTCAAGCCACAAGCGCGCCATTACCTTGAAAAGGCCAAGAAAGAACGCGGTGGACAAACGCCTCATCTCCTTGAAGAAGCCTTCTCATGGCATATTAATTTGGCTAAGAAAGGCACCATGTTGCTAGATAAGTAGTTTCTACACCGTTTTCTGTAAATATTTTGATACCTTTTTGATAGTACCTTATGAAAGCATCCCTTTATATTCTGCCAAGGGTAAGTTCTCATAAAATAGAGAAAGCACTGTATTTTGCAAAATTATTTAGTAAAGTAAATATAGGGAGCATATAATGCTCCTTTCCTTTTGCAATCACTGTAATTTTACGCACAACAAATATCCGATTAACATCCTTATCTTTTATGGTCGACATATTTCACCATAAGGCGATATAAGCTATGGAAAACGGGAGAATTAACCTCCCGCTCCTCCTAGAGCAAAATAAAATTGATCATTCATCGATTACCAAAATTTAATTTTTCTCTTAAATGTTACGGCCTATTTGTTCAATAACCAATCATAAAAATATACTATTTATGGGAGATATTTAATGCCTACAAATAAACGCGTTACTTGGAGTAGCAAGCTCATCTACATCATCACCATCGCTGGGGCAACTATTGGCTTTGGCGCGACTTGGCGCTTTCCTTACTTAGTGGGACAAAATGGCGGCGGAGCGTACTTACTGATATTCTTAATCGCGATGATTTTACTGGGCATTCCGATGTTAATCGCGGAGCACATTATTGGCAGGCGCTTACAAACCAACACAGTCAATGCCTTTGGAGGCAATGACAGCAATGGTAAACCTATCGCAAAAATATGGAAAGGGATTGGCTTTTTAGCGATCATCGGCGCTTTTGGGATTTTGGCATACTATATGGTTCTTGGCGGCTGGGTAACGAGTTATATCGCGGGTCTTATTACTGGGCAAATTGACCTCAGCAGCAAAATTGATGAAGCCACGGTTTCTGATTTTTTTACCAACTCTATTAGCAATCCCTATAAAATATCGCTCTATACCTTCGTCTTTGTCGCCATCAATTACTATATTTTAGTCAAAGGAATTATCAAAGGCATCGAGCAATTAATGCGTTACATTATGCCGCTATTCTTTGGAATTGTCCTTTTGATGGTTATTCGGGCCCTCACACTGCCAGGAGCTATGGAAGGCGTAATGTTCTATATCATGCCTGATTTTAGTAAAATCACGGGCAAAGTTATTTTAGAAGCGCTGGGACAAGTCTTTTTTGCTTTAAGTATCGGTTTTGGCGTTATGATTACACTCTCCTCTTATCTCAATAAAAAAGAGGATATCATCTCTATAAGCATTACCTCTGGAATTTTAAATATTATCGTTCCTTTCGCGATGGGATTAATCATCTTTCCCGCACTTTTTTCAGTGGGTATTGCACCAGAATCAGGGCCTTCATTAGTGTTTAAAGTGTTGCCTGTCGTTTTCTCTCACTTATGGTTCGGTTCTTTTTTTGGCATCCTTTTTTTCGTTTTATTGTTAATGGCCGCCTTAACCACATCAATCACCATTTATGAAGTTATCATTACCACATTGGTTGAAAAAACAAAGATGTCACGCCGTTTTGCGACACTATTAACGCTAACAACCATCTTTATATTCGGCAATATTCCCTGCATACTTTCTGATAGTGTTTGGAGCAATATCACCATTTTTGGGCGTTCGATATTTGAAGCGTTTGACTACATTAGCGCCAATATTTTCTTTATCACTACGAGTTTTTTAAGTTGCATATTTATCTGTTTCATTCTCGGTAAAAAGCTCACCATTAAAGAGATTACTAACGATGGAGAGATAAATAATAAGATGGCCCCCATTCTTTACTATTACCTTAAATTCTGTATTCCATTGATTATTCTTTTTCTCTTTTATATCTCCGTTTTACAATAAAAAATATCGTTAATTTTTTTTATAAATGTGCGTAAGTGTTTCCACCTATGGTGGAAACACTATCTTACTGCAATAGGTTTATCTCTGTTTTAACCCATTTTACATATAGATCACCTAACGAATGAAACACAAAAAAAGAGCCTATTAACCGTTCTAATAGACTCTTTTATTATGGATTTCTTTTAAAATCTTCTTTTAAAATGCTCTTTTAAATCGCAGTCATTTTATCGCCGTTTTAGGCCCATTTGACTACAGGTGAAGATCCCAGAATACATTTATACTTTCTTAGCTCTTAACGTCATAATGACCACAGAAGAAGCCACCAACGTAATAATAATAAACCAGAAGGCATTATCATAATTACCGCCACTTCTATCGACTAAATACCCCATTACTGGAGCCGCAACGACCCCAGCCAACTGCCCACCAAAGTTAACAATTCCTGAGGCCGTTCCCATGATATTTGAGCTAATCATATGCATCAAAATACCCCAAAATAAGCCCATTGCGAAAAACATAAAGAGGCTTGCCAAACACTGTAACAAAATTGTGGCTGTCAGTGTTTTTGAGGTAAACATCAGATATAAAAATATAGCGGCAATAATGGTGGAAACGATATACATTAAGATACGTCCTTTCACAAATTTATCAGAGACATATCCTCCCGTTAAGGTTCCAATAGCACCAAATAAAAATGGAATCGACCCCCAAACGCCCACTTCTCGCAAACTCAATCCCCGTACATCAATCAAATAGCTAGGAAGCCATGTCGTGTATCCCCAAAAAGTAATATCAAAAAGGAACCAAATAGCCGCTAGCTGCCATAAAACAGGCATAGCTAATACTTTAGCCAAAGGAACTTTTTCAACACTTTTAGCATCAAGAGCGATCTGCGCTTGTCTATCGGCTTCAAGCTCATCCAAATCTTCTTGGGTAATTTGTGGATTATCTTTAGGATTGTCTCGACAATAGATCCAAAGCCCTAATGCGACCAATAACCCAGGAACGCCCATAATAATAAAGACATTACGCCAACCAAAGAAGCTGATGATCGTCGCGGCGACTAATGTCGCAAAAAATGGCCCTAATGTATTCACCGAAGATTGAATGGAGGTCGCTCGCCCTCTCTCTCTTTTGGGAAAATAGGTAGAAATGCTCTTCCATGAAGAAGCAGGAAATGAGCCCTCCCCAATTCCAAAGAGGAAGCGTGTTACCATAGTAACGGTTAACGCGGAAAGACTGCCTATTGCGCCAACAAGTCCTGTTAGGGCGGTAAAAATAGACCACCAAACAATGGCAATAACCATAACACGGCGTGGCCCAAATTTATCTGCTAAATATCCTCCAGGAATCTGAAAAGCCGCATAGCTGATAAAAAATGCTGAGATAATATAGCCTTGTTCTTGCTTACTTAAGCCAAATTCTTCGCCAATAAAGGGAAGTGAAACGTTCATAATCATCCGATCAAGGAAAGAAAATAACCACGCAAACCAAATAAAAGTTAAAACGGTATAACGCGCCTTCCATTTAAACGGTTCTTTAACAGTTGAGCCGCTCATTGAGGTTCTCCTAATAAATTAAAATATATTGACCTCGAGCAACTCAATAGCTAGTATTAGCTTTGACAGCCCGAGGGGTAATGGTGTTGATATAGTTGAAAAATTCCGGCAAGAATTCTATTTATAAGTAAATCACTTAGACCGCTATAGTCTTAATACTTGACCTCCTAGGGCTTTCGTTGGTTTTCCGTTTTTAACGGCATGTTGTCCATTCACAAAAACATGATGAATCCCTTCTGGAAATTGTCTTGGCTCTGTATACGTTCCTTTGTCAATAATAGTATTAGGATCAAAGATGGTAATATCCGCAAAATAGCCCGCTTTGAGCAATCCCCTTTCGTTCACTCTGAAAACGTCGGCAGGGCGAGAGGTCATTTTGCGAATTGCCTCTTCTAAGGGCATCACTTTCTCTTCACGCACATATTTACCCAAAATACGGGGAAATGAACCATATACACGCGGATGTGGTTGCTTGCCACCCAATAAACCATCCGTACAGGCATTCATCTCTGGGCGCAGCATAAAGGCTTTAACATGTTCTTCAAGCCCGTAAAAATCAACCATACCGACAGCATTTTCTTCTTCATAAAGAAGATCAAATGTTGCTTGCAAAGGATCTTTTCCACGAATTTTACCAATCTCTAATAAATTTTTACCAACCAAATCTTCATTTTTACTATTTTTAACTGAGGTCACAAAAATGCCATCAAGACCTGCAAATTGCACAAAATTATCCCAACCTTGAATGCCTCGTGTAATATCTTCGATCATCTTGGTGCGTAAATCCGCAGAAGCTAATCGTTCAATCAATTTATCGGTGCCACCATCATGCACCCAAGGCGGAAGAATAACGCCGAGCATCGTACTACCCGCAACATAAGGATATTGGTCTAAAGAGACGCGAATACCTTCTTTGCTTGCATCTTCCAAGAGTTCAATAACATGATCAAATTTATCCGCATTATTTTTTCCACAAATTTTAAAGTGAGAAAAATGAACCTTTACGCCTGATTTTTTGCCGACTTCTATCACTTCTTTCATAGAATCTACAATGGTATCCGCTTCACTTCGTTGGTGGATGACAAAAGGCACATCATACTCCGCCGCCACTTTACAAATCTCCACGATTTCATTGGTATCACTATAAGCGCAAGGCATGTAGATAAGCCCTGTAGACAACCCAAATCCGCCCGCATCGAGATCACGGCGTAGGATATCTTTCATCTTAGCGAGGTCATTAGCATCGGCAATTTTATTATCCAAACCTATCGCCTCCATCCGAATATTGCCGTGAGGAACTAAATAGGCAAGATTCGTACCCGAACCATTTTTTTCAAGCATCGCGAGATAACCTGCAGTGGTTTCATAGCTCCAATCGAGATCTTCTTTATCCCCATCTAACCCCGCTAAATTTTTTCGCCAAGGTGAGATATATTTAAGCGGAAGTGGCGCCATAGAAATACCATCTTGACCTAAAAATTCTGTCGTAATGCCTTGCATCACTTTGGCCAAAATCTCAGGTTCTTTAAAAACCTCCAAATCGGAATGGCTATGTGTATCGATGAATCCTGGGCAAACCACCGCCTTTTTTGCATCGATCACTTCATCGGCACTAACGTCATTTAACACACCAACGGCTTCAATACGCTGACCATTAATCAGTACAGAACCTTCAAAAGCAGGTGCTCCACTACCATCAATAATCGTCGCATTTTTAATTAAAATTTTCATTATTCTGTCCTTTATCGACTTAAGAAAGCCTTACAAATCCCGATATACCCTTCTGTTGCGCTAATCAGCTGCTTTTCTTCGACATATTCGTCGATGGTATGTGCTAAAACTTCCGTGCTGGGGCCAAATCCAATCGTATTGATTCCCGCTTCACCTGCATAATGGCTACCATTAGTACAGAATGAATAGTATGAAATCTGTGCATCCACGCCTGCTTCTCTGATGCCGTTTAAGGCTTTTTGCACAAAATCATCTTCTGGCTTAGCACACCAACCAGGAAAAAAACGATCCCCACTAATATCATTACCTGTGTGGCACTTTTCTTCACCAAATGCATAACTGACTTTAGCTTTAAAATTCGGAAGGGAGTTTTCAAGCTGAGCAATAACATCCTTAAAAGGTTTAATCACGCTCTCTTGAGTTTCACCGACTAATAGACGGCGATCATAAGTAGCACGGCAACGACTAGGTACGACAGATGCTCCTGGATAGGGTGTTGAGATGATATCCGTAAGAACGGAAACCCCTTTGCCTAAAATCGGATCTTCGCTAGGAACCATTTTGTCTAGTTCGGGAATAAGATGGCACATTAAATGAACGGCATTGATCCCTTTATGAGGATTTGCCGAATGAGCAGGAACCCCAAAAGTCTCCACAACCAATTCACCACGTCCACGCTGACCAATCTTTAAGTTAAGCTCAGAAGCTTCTCCAATCACGACCAAATCAGGCTGAACAATACGGCTAATTTCGCGGGCGGCAATCCCTTCGAAGCATTCTTCATGGACAACACCTGCAATATAAATTTCACCAGCAAATTCGCGATTGGTCTCTTCTGCAAAGAAAACCGCCGCGCTTGCCATCGCCGCTACAGAGCCTTTCATATCGGTTGTACCACGGCCATAAATCTTTCCATCAACACGATCACCACCATAAGGATTATGCGTCCAAACCGAAGGATCTGGCACAGGCACCGTATCAATATGTCCATCAAAAAGAATTTTAGGTCCTGGATATTTTCCCTTAATACAGCCAATGATGCTGCCATATTTATCCACACGAATATCATCAAAATGATTCGTGGACATATATTCTTTCAGAACACTAACGACGCCCTCTTCATGACCAGAGTCACTCGGCTGCTGAATCAATTTTTGACAAAGCTCGATCGTAGCTTCTATTTTTTCTTGCACTAATTTCATTATTGAACCCTTTTTTAATGATTAAATTACAAACACTTTTCCCCAAGCCAAACCATTCTTTCATAGATATCTGGCGACGTATCGCCTTCAGTACTCACCAATAATATGTGTGCCTGTTCATCAAGTGCCAGTTGATTTCTTAAAGAGGCATAATCAGGATTAGTCATTAATTCATAAAGAAGCCCCGCTCCAATTGCCCCCGATTCACCCGAAACCATTGCGGGATCCCCAAATTTTGGTGCTGCCAAAATTCGCATGCCTTTCGCGGCTAGCGAATCGTCCGCTGAAATAAAACAATCGGTATTATCACGAATAATTTCCCAACTAATCGTATTAGGCTCACCACAAGCAAGCCCCGCCATTAAAGTGCGCATTTCTCCACCAACATTATGTGGCTTTCCGTCATTTTCAATCGCCGATTGGTAGAGACAATTGGCTAAATGTGGCTCTACCACAATAATTCTTGGTGCCTTCTCCTGCATATATTCCACAACGTAGCCCATAGCAGCGCCTGCAAAAGAGCCGACGCCTGCTTGCAATATAAGGTGTGTAGGTAAATGGGCCGCTTCTCTTACCAGTTGGTCCACCGCCTCAATAGCTAACGTCATGTAACCTTGCATAATCCATGTCGGAATATCTTCATAGCCTTCCCAAGCGGTATCTTGGACCATAACCCAATCTTTCTCTTCGCTATTTTGGTATGCCAAACGCACCGCATCATCATAGTTAAGTTCCGTAATCGTACAGGTTGCTCCATGATTACGAATATTTTGCGCACGAATTTCTGAAGAACCTTTAGGCATAAAAACCACGGCTTTTTGTCCTAATTGTTCAGCCGCCCAAGCCACACCACGCCCGTGGTTACCATCCGTTGCGGTCACAAAAGTAATGTCGCCCAATTGTGCTTTTATTTCTGGAGAAGCAAGCGCTTCAAAAGAGAGTGTATTAATATCCCTACCTAATTTAGCGGCTAAATATTTGCCAATCGCATAGGCTCCACCCAGCACTTTAAAGGCATTTAAACCAAAACGTTTTGATTCGTCCTTAACATGAATAGAGCCAACGCCTAAATGCTGACTCAATCTGGGAAGGTTAAGTAAGGGGGTTTCCGCGTAAGCAGGAAATTTACTGTGAAAATTTTTAACGGTTTTTCCTTCCGTCGCACTTAATAAAGCGAGGCTAACACCATCGCCATATTTTTTTTTACGTTCATTAAATTTAGCGTTCACTAACTCTGCCATTTCCCTTCTCCTACACAATTATTTATTTAATATAAGCAATGGCTTCGATCTCAACGAGCGCATTTTTCGGCAAACAAGCCACTTCAAAACAAGACCGTGCAGGAGCCCCTACACTGCTAAAAAATTCTGCATATACTTCATTAAAAGCCGCAAAATCATTAATATCCGCTAAAAAACAGGTCGTTTTTACCACGGTATCTAAAGCCGCGCCACCCGCTTCGAGAACATTTTTGAGATTGGTTAAGGCAAGATGAGCTTGAGCTTTTATCTCATTTGGAGCGAGTTCCATCGTAACGGGATCTAACGCTAATTGCCCTGAGGTAAAAACGAGATTCGCAATGCTAATCGCTTGTGAATAGGGGCCGATAGCCTTAGGAGCTTTTTCTGAGTTTATGATTTTTTTCATATATTTTTTTAGCCTTTTTAGAGAGATTTAAATTCACGGATACTTTTGTATACCGCATGTTTAGTAATAGACAGATACTCCGCAACGATAACTACCGCTTCTTTTAACTCAAAGATACCGTTATAAAATAAAATACGAACAATCGCCTTATTCCTATTTTTAAGGTTAATGGAAGTATCACTATCCACTTCTTTCTCCGCATGAATAAGCGCATGTTCAATAAGATCTTTAGAATGAGAGCTAAACGTTTCACTCCCAATAAAATTAATATCTGAAAAATCAGGCATTAAGGTCTTAATGATTTCTGGAAAAGGGAGAGATAAATTGATATTGATACAAAAGAGCCCAATAATAGCCTCTTTTTCATCCGTAATAATGCAGGTGGTAGATTTAAGCAAGCTTCCCGCGCTCGTTGTCGTAAAATAACTTTTCGACACTTTTTCATTGGTTTTTTCATAACGACTCAGCATTTTTAAACCAAGATCCGTAATAGGAGAGTGCAATTCTCTCCCTGTATGATGGCCATTTACGATTTTGACCACAGATTGATCCAGATTTTCGAGTGAATGGATCACTATTTCGCAATGTGGTCCAATCAAATCCGCTACAGAATCCGCCAAATCATAATAGTTTTTTAAGTGATCCCAATCACTTTTAGCAAATTTTTTTCCTATTTTTCGTAAATTCATAATCAACTTTAATTAATTTTAATGGGCTTCATTTACGCTATATCTCTATATACACCTATATATTTTCGTATACTTATATATATAAACTTAGATATGAGTTTAGTATGAATTTAATATAAATTTAGTATAAATAAAGTCAACAAAGAGTCATTGACCTACGTTAATTATTGGTATCTTATTAATAATTGCGCTATGTTGCCATTTTTCAGTTAACTATAGTAACCGTTATTTATCTAAAGGTTAACGCGAAAAACAAGCCAAGGAAGTTATTTTTATAAAAAAAGTTGACATGAGCTATTTAAAAAAGGCTTACATATATACGGGATAAATCAGTATTTTTGTATTATTTATGTAGTTTTAAATTCACGATAAATATCGCTATAATTACCTGCACTTAAAAAAACTTTAAATATTTTGATCGTCATAAAAAATGGATAAAAAATACGATTCTAATATGAAGACTCATTTTCATGCTTCGCGGCAAAAATAGTGCGCATGCTTTTATAGTAGGAAGAGATCTCTTGTTTATCACTCGCTTCTTTATGGCGATTAATGTTTATAAAAACATTCAATAACTTTAAAATCACGATGATCACAACAATTATCGTGGTTGTCCGTAGATAATTAACGGGCTTCTTTTGTGGCAGAGAACCATAATCATTATCGCCTTTAGTACCCGGAATCACGAATAAAAACAGACTCATAATGCTATTAATTAGGGGAATAAATAGAAAAAAGGCAAGTTTATAAGATCTATTTAAATCGTGCAACCTTAGTACCACACTTCGAAAAGTCAGCCCCATCATTATAAATCCTATAAAAACCAACATGGGACTATCCTTTTCAATACCCCATAAATAAGAACAAAAAACGACAATATTAGGAATTATTGCTGCCTTGATATAATCGAGTCGTCCATATCGTTGCGAAGTGCCAGAGAAAACATTACGCTCCGATTTTAGGCTAGCCGCTGATTTTGGCTTTACTTTGGCACTATTATGCGATTCAACAAAATCTGAAGAGCGAGATGCTTGGCGGATGGAGCGGCTTGTAGAGGAGGTATTTAAGGTAAAGGCAAAAACTTTGGTCTTTGCGGATTGAACCACTTCAGGAAAGAGATAAACCTGCATCCCTTTGCTAATAAATAATTGCTGAAATGCATCTGCCTCCGTTTTTGAGAGATGCCTTTTTAAAATATGCTCATCTCCCGAAAACAATGCTTTCGCTCTCTTTGGTGAAAGCTCCATAAAATGAGTCGCCTCAGCAATGACGCTCTCTCTATTAAAGGTTGGCAATACCTCGCCTTTAAAAGCAACAGTCCATGTGTTTGACATCAGTTTGGCTCACTCATTTAAATAACCTATAGAAATGGCCTATAGAAATAACCTTAGCTAACGAGATCGTAAGAATATATTTGCTAAGAAAGGTAAGGTGAGTAGATTAACACAAAAACCATGGGTTTTTTAACTATTGATCAGCACTGATGAGAATTAAATCGTTTGAAAAAAACTTGCCAACAATAATGATTCCTATTACCATCTATGTTTTAGATTAATCATATACTCAAAGGTTGGAAGACAATGTATATATGCATTTGTAGCGGTATTACGGATACTCAAATCAAAAATGAAGTCAAAGCGGGCGCTACAACATTAGCACATTTGCAAGAACGTTTAGGTGTCGCTGCAGGCTGTGGTTCCTGTAAAAAACTGGTCTCGACCTATCTTCCCTCTTCGTGCACCTCCGAATCAGCCAATATCATTAATCTTCTCGATGAAAAGCGTACCCATAAAACAATAAGCCAACCCCAAGAGGAAAGATAAGCAACACCAGAGGAGTCGCAACCCACGGAAGGTGTAAACGGGTTTGAAACAATACAATAAATAATACAAAGCCACCAATAAAAATGAATAGACTTTTCATGTCTTTTTTAAACGATATTTCGCTTACTTCATCTTTTTCAAACATCGTTTTCTTTAAAAAAACAAATAGTTAAGTCTTTAAGGAGAATGCGTCCATTAAAACCTTAATCATCGCTTCTCGGCTGGTATGATATTTTTCATAATAGGCTTCGGGAATTTTATGCGTTTTATACGTATCGATCTGCTTTTCTGGATCAACATAATTATGGCGATAATTCACA
>JARJEC010113601.1:0-18075 GCA_030264575.1 Tachinus sp. AB-2021
AACGACACCGACAACGACAACGACACCGACAACGACAACGACAACGACAACGACAACGACAACGACAACGACAACGACAACGACAACGACAACGACAACGACAACGACAACGACACGACAATAATAATTGCGGTATTCATCTTAGTCATTCATATAAAATTCATAAGTAGTATATTATCCAAAAATGTAAAATCAAACGTAAAATCAATGTAATTTAAAAAAATTAACAAGAAACATGCTAACAAATTCAATTAAATTTGTACAAAATACTATTTGCTTCATTTGAAGAAATATTTTTAGAATTGATGTAATAATTTTAAAAAATGTTTGAATTTAAAAAGTTAATTCTTTTTTAATAATTTCATATTGGACTTTTCCGCTAACAAAAAGACTGGTATCATCTGAGAAACAAAGGTATCCAAAGAACCTTTATATTGTTATTATTATTAATTATTTATTATTCAATAACTAATTAAATTAACATGTTCATATAAAGAGAATATGTTTGAATAAATAATACAACTACATGTAAATTAAATATTGCAGTAGCTTCAATCAATTCAAGTTAGATGATGTTATCGCTGGGATCAACATTAATTGTCACTAATTAAATATTTTATATTTTTTTTTATTCGGAGTGCAAGTGAAAATACAATTCGCATGAAAATGTAATGGAAGTAAATATTTCCTGAATGAGTTGACACTTGCGATGAGTGTATAAGTAAGTATATGGACTTCAGAGGTGGCTGGTTGTCCGCAATAAATATCTCAGAGACTCACACCCTTGTAAAGTCAATATGTTCAAAGTGGGATATAATAGAGTAGGTAACAACAATGGATGTCACGCCGGTCGGTCTATAGGGGGATCATCTCTATGCGGTTAAAATACTTGGGGAAAAACTTAACATGCATCATTACACATCAACGAATTTAGGCAACCAGTGTGCAACCAGTCTAAATCACATATAAAATGAAATAATAAATTTAATTTGAGAAGATTTTTAATGACTCAATATTAAAATAAAAGTTTACAGATTTAATTTATCTTAAGGTAGAATAATTTATACAATTTTATAAAAGATAATTTTAATCTCATTCTACTATTAATAATTTTACATATTTTAAAACAATTCATGTGGGATAGGTAACTGACACCACTTTACAACGAAGTGATACATATTTACTTCTTTTTCAATTTTGTTTTATAATATATGAAATATTTTAATTTTATAACGAAGCACATCCTTGCTAGACAATAAATGTGTAATACCTTTATGACATGCAATATTTTACATCAAATGTTGTACAGATTTTTAAAATATGGCTGAATTTAAAATAATACCAAATAGAATGCCGTATTTCAATAAACTATACAACATTTAAAATAATAAATTGCATAGTGTCATAGGGGCATTAGTTATTTATTTACACTTTTTTATTTCCTTATCAGAACTCATTTATAAAATAATAGCTATTTTTAGTACAAGTGAGTAAAGTACCTCATTTAACGAGTCTAACAATTAACCCTAATTAGATGAGTGATCTAACTACTTTACTCTTGTGTACTAAACCTGATTTTTTCCATTTTGGTAATTTCAATAAAACTATAAAACAAATACAATAAATTTTTGTTAGTCTCAAATTGTATTATATCTATTTTAATAAAAAAATGATAATATAAAATACCCATGATCATTATTTTACTATTTTTAAAGAGCTTTCTAACAAGTATGAACAAATATATAACTTAAATTCTATGTTTTATGAAGTTGCAAGAGAAGATATATCAATGATTATATTTTACTATAGGTTTTTAAAAGGTGGATTAAAATTTAAGGAGTGTGCCCTCGGGGTAATCCGATTAAATATTACAGTAAAAGTAGCCGCGGATTACAAATTTAAGTCGGCATAAGATTCCCATCTTTCACGACGGGTGCCTCTTTCATTTGAGATCAAAATTTCCGATATGCCACCGAGGGATTGCTACGTGAAAACCATTTATTAAAACAAACCACCGATACTTATAATAGAGACATCCAAATAACATAATGTAATTTTTTTAATATTTTTTCGCATTAAAGTAAAAAATCTAGTTTTTGTAGCTCATGGTTTCGGAGTTTATGTATGGATTCTTTCTTAAAAATATTATTATACTATTATGCCAATACGTATCTTTTATTTGCAAAACTTTCTTGATGTTAAAAACTCAATAAACCAATGTTCATTTATATATTATATACTGGTGAGATTTATATATTATATACTGGTGAGATTTAATTAATTAATTAAATTTAAAATTTACTAAATTAGTATCAATAATATTTCGTGCATTTTTTTGGCTTTCCGTTTAAAATAAATAATTATTAAAATATTTTAATTATAAAGTTATACTACTTATGATTAAAATTTCTAAATTAAACTTTGTTACTAGGAAACAACACACATTTTGTAAATCTGCAATTGTAAAGCTTTAATGTTCTATATTACACCCTCCTAAACTCAAATCTCTAAGTTCAAGCATATAGCCAAAGAACGCCTGATCCTTCTTAGGTGGACCACTCTGTATATATATAATCTATTACATAAATACTAGTTGCTTCGCTAAACATTATTATACTTTCTAATAAATTCTATTAACTTTTAATAGAATATTTGTACTTTTTTTATACTTATAATAATAATTTTATTAATTAATTCCATAGATATACAAGAACATACAATACGGTAGAGTATATCAAGGAGCAACTGTCTGTTATAAAAGTAATATAAGTACTAACTTACAAGTATTAAAAATTAAAAATAAGATTACAACATATTGAGTTAATAGGCTTTATAAATCCGTTAACAAATTTTATGGTTATTAGATTTTATGAACTAGATTATTAATAATATGAACAGAAAATGACCATATCTGTCGACGCTGCAACTAAAATAAAAAAGTATGATATGATAATTGTATTTATTAATTTAATGTTACATTTTAGTAACATGTTAATAAATACATTTTATGAACATTATTGTTTATTGCATATTTTATTATTGTGGGTGATATTTGTTAAATCTCCATTATAACTTCGATAAAACACACGTATATAACATTTCAAAATTATATTTATTTAATTGTACTGCAACAATTGTTATCAGATACCTGATGTATATATATATATATATATATATATATATATATATATATATATATCTGCCTGCAGATGACACTGTGTGGTGAAACAATTGTCGCAATAAAATTTAATTTAATTTTGTGTATGGCTGCGGCACCGTGGTTGCGAATCACTAAGACTAAATATTGACTTTATACTTCACAAATACAACCGCCCTTAACAAGAAATGCCGTGCGTGGAAATGAAAGGAATATAATTAATATGTACATAGGGCTGTGAATATATTAATGGACCTACTTGTTAAATACTATTAAAAAACACACAAATTTCATCAATCATCCACTCCTATAAAATCCAAACATGTATCATTTTACATCAGAAATATGTTTTCCAATATCCCGATAGATCAAAATTATTAAAGATTTTGAAATGTGTGTAAATCAAAATTATTTTCAATTTGACAATAAATTTTACCATCAACCAATAGGGTTGGCAATGGGTTCTCCTGTAAGCCCCTTGTTAGCAGACATATTCATGTCCGTAATCAAGGAAAAAATCTTTAATTTAAATTTGACTGAAAAACATATTTCATTTTGGTACCGATGTGTGGATGACATAATTGCATGTTTTACTGGTATTTCACGCCAACTGGACCAATTTCTAAATTTAATTAATAACATATATCCTAAAATTACGCTGGCGTTAGAACAAAATAGTCAAATTAATTTGCTATACTTAACATTAATCCACAAAGACAATAAAATTGAGTTCAATATTTTTAGAAAACCTACAAATGTTAACTCCACCATTCCCTTTAATTCCAATGTCACATAAACTAGCAGCATATCATTCCATGGTCACAGAGCTCTTTCAATTCCTTTATCAAAATATAATCTAACGATAAAACTTAACACAATAATGTCCATCGCAAAAAATAACGGATTTCCAACTAAACTTATTCAACATTTAATAAACAAGAAACAATATTAACAGACGATAACTCATCTTTACCCAACGACGGAAAATTTAAACAAAAATTCATTTATAACATTAACTTATTTTGGTAAAACCACAGACAAAATAGCGCGCATTCTTTGAAAACAAATTCACCAAGATTTAGACCAAGTTGCAGATTATCAAATATTTTATTTAATGCTAAAGACAAAATCAATCCCTTAATGAAATCAGGTGTTTACGAATTATCATATTCCTTATGCAATAGTGTATATGTGGGCCAAAGCGGAAGAAGCTTCGAAAAACGTTGTGCGGAAGACTATAGAGCTTTCAGACTATATCAAAACCATAGTTCATTTGCCAACCATTTTCTAAATTGTAATCATACGTTTCCAGACATCAATAATCTAAAAATTTTACAGGTTAAAAAGGCCTTAAACTTAATTATTTACTACTATTAATGTATGTATGAGTTCTTAAAGCTGTGAACGCTAATTGATAGAATCTATGAACTTTTACATAAATACAATTAACTTAAGAAATTCTATTCTGTAAGTCTAGTCTATCTACAAATATTATTTTCAGTGTTTAAAAGTAATTTTATAACAATTAAAGTCTTTAATTTACATCACTTCGTAGTTTATTTTAAAAACATATTAGTAAAATTAATTAACTTTAAAATAAATTAATTTAAACTAGTCAAAATAAATATTATTCTGTCTGATTACTTCTTCAAAAGACTTTCAATCAAGTTTTGGCAATATATGTTTGCAAGAGATTTTATTTTCAGTACATTTAATAAAAAAAAAGTTTTTTCAAAAACATCTTTTTTAAGAATAATGATGACCGCTTGTACGTATTAGGTATGATAGTTACATCACTCAATATGGCTTGCTAGGTGCTTTATATAGAGGAGGCTTGGTATGTATAATAATATCGGGCCCCGCGTGGAGGCATTGTTTCAAAGCGGCCTTTAAAGTCTTGAAGGTGGACCCCCAATCGCTCTCCAGCTAAGCATTTAATTGTCCAACAAGTAATTAAAAGTAGATACTTAATAGTTTGCGGCGTGGAACAAATTCATATTCCGCCTGTATCGTACGTAATCGATGATGTTTTCACGTTAGTAAAAAAGTGTTAATAGGTTTAGTAATTGGTAATTTTAAATTAATTAGATTATGTTTTAATTTAAAACCCATTAGCTTTTCAAATCAATTTTAAAATAGGTTTATGAATAGATGTTATTCCAAAATAATAGTGTTTTTTTAACTAAAAATTATTTTTTAATGCAATATTTTAGTTATATTTATACCTTTGTAAAAACAATTTAACGACTTTTAACAAAATGTTGTAAAATTCGAGAAAATGTTAATATTTATAGAAATTTTGCAATGACAAAATTTTATAGAAAATGTTTGAAATGTATGTTTATTAAATGTAAAATATCTCGAAATGTTTTGAAACTATGAGAAATGTTTGCAAAATGCGGTTTTATTAATATTTTGTTATGCAATTATTATATTTTGTGTTTACGCAAAACAAAAAGTAAATATTGAGTGAGTCGATCATATTTTGCATATATTATTGATTTAAAGGTTATAAAATAGCATATGAGTATAACATTATTACCATAAATTATAGGTTAGGTTAATTTTTCACTTAACCCATTTTTTATCATTGTTTTGTTAAATCAAGTAATCAATAGTATATTCAAATACAAGTTACAGTAGGTTACTTATTCAAGCACAAGTCTGTTTTGAATAGACGAGTGCTTGAAAAGCCTTCTGAAACAAGTTTTTTTACTATTTTTTCTGTTTTGATTAATTTAAAAAAGCTTGTTTGTTTATTTAAGTTACATAATGTTAACGTTCGATATAATTGTGTTGACGTTTAAATAGTATATATAATAGGTTTTGATTGGTTATGATTAACATGATTTTTATTAGATAATATCAACCGTTGCAAATAATTAGTAAAAATTAGAATAAAAATAGTGCTAGAATGAAGTTCATTCTAGCATTATTTCTGACAAGGTGTGCCAAATATTATGATTTAAAAAAATATTAAACCTTAATAAGGTGTAAACTTTATTTTAGAATCATTTCTGATATATTCATTCCAATAGCCCAAACAGAGAAAATAAATTTTATATTGTCATTATAGAGAATATTTTGTTAGTAAATTCTCGTTTGGTTAGGTTTTTGGCAAATTAACCTGTAATAGTATATTACATAAAAATTAAGAGTTGTAACCGACATACAACTCGAGTTAAGTACTATCATTGACTAAGGATTATTTCTTTACTTTCTATATTTTATCTACGACCACAAATAAGTAAAAATTTGTTTTTATGCAACAGTTAGTAGCTGAAAATCACTTATTTTATCAATATTTTATATACTCGTATTTTCTTCACTATTGTAATTTCATTGTAATTTATTGACAAATTATTTTATTATTTTATTTATAGCTTATATTTTCAAATGGATACATGATTTTTTTGCATAATAATGATTTCCGACATTTATTTTTGACTTTAAACTTAATATTGTAATAAGGTTACAAATAATGGTTATTTATATTCAATTTGTTTATTATTCTAATATATTAAGATTTTATTGTCAAAATTAAATAAAGCTGTCACATTACACACACTAGCACCGTAAGTAATGTAAGTAATTTGTAATAGCAAATTACAACCCAGAAGAAAAATGTTACATTAACACTGAGGGCTGTTTGATAACTTAAGCGTGTAGCGCCGCGGTTGGCATTTGCTCGAAGCAGGAATAAACAATTTGCCGAGGTATGTATACTATTTTATCCTCAATCGTCTTCGTATCTATCGCCAATATTAGGAAGTTTGCTAATGCGTCATTATTTATCGACACAGCAAAATTCAAACGTGTAGCTTTGTTGGAGTAGTGGTTAGAATGCTTGTTTATCAATGGCACATGTAGTAACGTGCACGCTTTGTGCTTCACAACTTTTGAAGAGAATACATGTGTCTGAGAGCAAATAGTAATTTATATTGCAATTCATTGAAAGACAGACAACCTACATTACTGGATTTTTTAAATACCCTTACAATAACCTTACAGCCACCGGTACTTCGTGGGACAAGACGATTAAAAAGAAAAATTGATGACAATTGGTGCGATGGGAAAGGAAGTAGTCACAAAATCCATGTGTCCATTCAAAATAAATTTCACCCGTTACAGAGCACGGAAGAATTAATAGAATGCGTAGCTACAGGTAATGCTAAAACGCATACCTCCGGTTATTGTCCATTCAAATTAAAAAAATAATAGAGATTTGATCGAATTGCTTAAAAGTGCACGTAAATCGGTATTTACTGTAAAATTTCACAATGAACGAAATAATGTTTTTACGACATCTGAAGATGATAACGAAAAAGTAAAAGAAATATTTATTGAAAATAAATTCAATTTCATACTTTTACCAAAAAGAAAAACCAGAAAACACACAGTTTTGTTTTACATGGAATTGATATAAATTTGACAGAAGAAGATATTACCAATGATTTAAAAAATATATATAATCTGGATGTTATTAATTTTAATAAATTTAAAAATACGAAACATTCAGTATTTATTATAACAACTAATAATAAAGTGACTCTTAAATATTTAGTAAATAATATAAAAGTGGTATATCATACCCGCATTTACTGGGAGAGATATATCAATAAAAAAAGGATCACTCCCAATGCCACCGTTGCCAAAAGTGGGGTCATGCAACCAGCAATTGTGCAGTAGAATATAAATGCGTTAAATGCGCTGAAGATCATAACACCAAAAATTGTCCCAAACCAAGCAACAAGGATTCAAAGTGTATCAACTGCAATAGAAGTCACACAGCTAATTCAATCGAATGTGCAGGATATAATAGAAAATCGAATAAAAACATAAAAATACTGAAATTGCGAAGCTTAAGGGCAAAGCATATTTTACAGATGCACCTCCACCTAGCAACAATGTCTGGTCAATGAAACATAATATGTCGGACAATATTAGTCAATGCGTAAGCAGTAAATCGTCTTTTAATATAAATGAGTCGACAAATGATATTGACCACAATTAGTAAATTGATGACAAAGATCAATAAATTAAATACATTTGTAAATCTCTCAAAATTATTCATTATGATTCAAAAACTCAATATTCAATTATCAAACTGCAAAACTGAAGCAGACAAAATCCAAACTACAATAATGTTTTTTGCCAGTATTAAATGATAATGACTAATAATATGAGTGGAATGTAAATAGTGTTAAGAGGAAAATGGGAGAATTGGTTATAGATCAAAGTTTAATGTTAAAGGCTATAAGTGTGAAAGAGAAGATCGAACAGCAGCAGGCGGCGGACCCGCTATTCAATTAAGAAACGACATCAACTATACCCGCATACAATGTAGTAGCAATATAGAAAATGTTACTCTAAGATTAATAAATGGGCATAATCTGGTTGGAGTGTACAATACACCCAACAACATAATATTGGACACTGATATACTTAACTTGTAGATTTGGGAAATAAGGTAATTATTGTAGGTGATATTAATGCTCGTCACCAAACATGAAACTCCATAACTAATAACATGAACTGAACTGAATTCAGATAGATCATGTTGTAATTTTTTTCCAATTAAAACAAGCACCAAACATTGATAAACTATATATAATGAGACCAGACTACAAAAATGTAGATTGGCGTCAATTTAAAATATATCTGGATAGAAAAATAACTATAACAAAAGATATAAAAACTACTCATGACATGGAGACTCAAACACAAAAAATTAAGGCAATTATTCAACGAGCCATAAAAAATTAATTAAATATAAAAGCATTAATCAACTACAAAATGATAGATTACCGCCTTTAATTATATACAGCATCCGAATAAAGAATAAAACAAGAAAAGCATGACAACGTACATGTGATTTAAGGCAAAAGCTTTTAATGGACGAAAACATAACATAATAGTACATAGAAACACGTCTTGGAATGATAAAATTAAATCATTGATCCACAAGGACAACTCAATATGGAATTTTATCAAAAAAATAAAAAACAAAACATTTCACATTCCTACATTAAAGTGTGTCGAAGGGCTCCATCTTGCTCAAAATGACGAAGAAAAGATACAAATGCTAGGTAATGCGTTAGAAAAAGTACATTGCCCTACCAGCAAACAACATTGAACAACAAAATATTTCTAAAAAAGTAGATAAGTTTATTTTAAAGTATAAAACAGAAAGTAATAAACATCATCAAAAGAAATCAAAAACATAATAAAACATCTTTTTCCTCTCAAATCTGCAGGAATTGATGGTATCTAAAATATTATCCTTAAATACGTAAATACGTAATACGCAAAGTTATTGTGCAAATATATTATATCATAAATTCGATTTTAAAATTAAGTTACCTGTATTGTAGAAAATTGCAGTAGTCATTCCAATAAAAAACCAGGTCCTTCATCATCACTTAATTCTTATCGGCCAATATCACTAAGTACAATAGGCAAGCTTGCAGAAAAAATTATTCGACAACGATTAAATGATCACATAATAGAAACAGAAATGCTTACAGGCTACCAGTTTGGTTTTCGGTCGGGGCACGGAACGGTCCAACAAGTCATACGCCTGATCAATGATATTAGTATTAACTACAACAAGGACAAAGTTACGGATATGATACTAATTGATGTTAAAAAAGCATTTATCCATGTTTGGATAGATGAATTAATTTTTAAAATGATTAAAAATAAAATAAAATAAAACAATTTACTACGTTTTTATTACATTGCATTTTATTTTATTTTATAATGAAGTACCACGTAGTAGAGGTCGAAACAATCCTTATGATTAAAAATAAATTTCTGGAATACTTAATAATTTTGATTTACTACTATCTTAAAGATAAGAAAGTACAGGTAAAATTAAATAACTCATCTTCAGACATCAAAAACATTTACGCGGGTGTGTCTCAAGATTCCACTGCGACCATTACTATTCAATCTATACATTAACGACATACCCAAATTTAAAAACACCAATATTGTTCTCTATGCAGACGATATAGTTGTATATGCAAGTTTCTTCTATGCTATTACAGCACAGAAACAAAATCAAATTTATGTGACTATTATAGGCATACTTCGACACATGGAAAATATCTATAAATACATCCAAAATAGAGAGAATTATATTCACTCGTAAATACAAAAACACAAAAACATTTGCACAAACTACTTTGAACAATGAAACTCTACCCTTAAAACCAAATGTCAAATACCTAGAAAGTACACATAGACTCAACTTTAGATATCATTTAGAACAAACTATTCATAAAATTAATCAGGCAGTTAGCCAAATATACCCTTTTACGAACAAAAACAGTAAATGATCACCTTTAACAAAAATAACATTATATAAATCAATCATTAGACCGGCACTCACGTACGCGGCACCAGCTTAGTGCGGCATAAGTCGTACAAGTACGAGTAAACTTCAAATCGTACAAAATAAATGCTTGTGGATGGCCCTTGGTAAAGAGAGATTCGAACGAATAATAGACCTCCACCATGAAGCCCAAGTGCCATTCATTTCTGAATTTGTCCATAATTAATATTACATAATTTCTACAAAACTAAATTAAATAATAACCTATTAACGCAATATATCACCCACATTAGAAGTCAAAGCCAACCTTTTAAAATCAAACACACTACCAGAAACTGCCCATTTTCTACAAACCTTTAATTGAATGACATAGTTAAATATTTTCTTTGATTTTTTTATTTTGTAATTGTAATTTTAAAATAAAATATGTATATAGGTAATTATTAAGAAAAAAACAAAAAAAAAACACAAAGCGATCTAACTCTAACAAGATTGCTAAAAGAATTGAAAATATGTAAATTACAATATATCTAGCATGAACTTAGACTGAATGTTGATGAATATTCGTATGAAAGATGACTGCAAATGACTCAAACCTAAAACCTTCACAAAATTCTTTTTCAAGAATCAAGTTGGAAATTATAATATATTGTATAAGTCTAGACAGGAAACATTTGTTAAGTTCTTTGTAAATATGCTTGTAGAAAACATGTACCGATTAATTATATTAATAAAGATTTTGCCCTGCACTTTTCTTTTTTTATTGTTTATTTATTTTAAATATTTCAAACTTAATTTTATGATATATTATTAATTTTATTTAATTATTATAACAAATAATAATAATTTATTAAAAATAATAAGCTGGCAACTTTTAAAATTATATATATTTTTTTATAAGTGAATAAGCTATTGTGTATTAATTACAAATCTAATTTAACAATATTTATTTATTTTGATCTGTGTTGAAATTTATAGTAACATTTGAATTGCCAGAACTATTAATAGTTTACGAAATTCCATGTTTTATTGGTTCATTAAAAATAGTAAATTCTTGCGCCAAAGTGCTTGATGTATTAATATTTTTTGTAGTTGATAACATTTGTTCATTGTAAACTGTTTCGCTGAAGTACCAGGAGTACAAATATTGTTTGCAGTAGACGACAACATGTTTGCTGCATTTAAGAGAAGTTTTAATTTAAATTTAAAAAATATTGCATTCACTAATGGTCGTTGAGAAATACAGTCTATTTGAATGAAAATTCGATCTACTCTTAGTTCCTTGCATTAGGAATCATGTATCAAATTTTCATTTTAATATTGTTACAGAATATACTATTCTGTAAGGGTATTACAAAATGTAATAGTTCTCTGATTGAAAATTAACAAAGAATATTGATATACCACAGTATGTAGTTGTATAAAAATAAATTTTGTGTTGGATTATGTGTCAGGAATGCTCATGCAATTATGGCGGAATATAGGTAAAGGTATTCTCACCAAAAACTTCCTGACCATTTCCAACCAATCAGTTGAATGGTTTTACCAAAACTTGTATGAACCAGTATAATGTGCACCACTAAGATTTCTAAAGCATTTTTTAGACTTAGAACTGCTTTTCAACAACTTTTTAATGTTAAAGTTATCATTGATGGTCATGACGACAGTATTTTCATGGTTTTTCTATTCAAAATACCGTTTACGGCTTTATAGCTTGGAACATACTAAAAAAGTACGACCATTAACAGGTGACGTAATTTCAAACAAAGCTCTAAGGCTATGCCTAAGCTTACAATGAGAAAAATTATTGAACCGGCAGTTTTTGCTATATTGAACCTTGCTCAATAACAAGATAGATACAGTTATTTTCATCAAAATTATTGTGAAAGTAATTCTTACAATAAAATTGAAAAATATCTTTAACCGTTATTTTTAACTGATATTTAGTAACTGTTATTTTTAAATTGTAATTTTTGCCATACTCTTAACCACTGTTTTAACCATTATTTTTTATGAAGTCAAAGTACTAGACTAACTTTCTAGAACAACCAATATAGCTTACAGGTAAAAAATATACATCGCCTATCTGGCCATAGAATCAAAATGATTAAATAAAAAGCTTAAAATCAATTATCCAATTCCAAGTGGTAGCTTGTAGCAAGCTTTAACAATCAAATGCATACAATTATTTTTTATATTTAACTTTTTGCTCTAATTATATATTTATTTTTGTTAAGGACGAAAATATGGTGGTGAATAAAATTTCGAAACCTGGCAAATTATAATCGAATGCGCTGCATTCAAACCTTTAGCCCAACATTTATCGTGAACTGCAACTGTATGCAACGCGTTTGTTTAAGTGAACGTTTGGAACATCAATTGTAAACAAATTGCGCTTACCATAAATTTGCTTTTCAATTTTCAAACGCAAGGTTTGAATTTGATTAACTGAAGAATGGTACATACCGATATAATGACCTATAGTATTCACCTAGAGTACCTAGACGTTCAGAAGAACTTAACAAATTAAATGGGCCAACAACGCTAAAAGGCAGCCACCCCTCCCCCTCATCAATTAAATTGTTGAATTATTATAAGCTTATACTGTTCGTTTGGAAGTTACAAGTATCATTTTTATATTACATGAAGTATTTAACTAATTAGCACTTTCAATACATATTTCTGTGTCCAATTAGATTTTGCTATTATTAAAGTCAAAATATACTTATTCTCTGTGATATACATAGTACATACATAACCCTGTACTATTTTCATCATGTTTACAAACAGTTTATTAATTATTAATTGTTTCACCTAAAATCACGCGTTATACGTTGATTACCTTTATTTAATTTGTTTGTTTTTGCTTTGTTGTTTTTTAATATATTTTATTTATTACAGTTATAACTAGAGAATCTAGATATTCACTGTATTGATTTAATTGTTAGTAAATGGAATACAGTGCTGTATGCACACTACATTAAACTATTAAAAATACACAAGGTATTCATCATTATTACTCTAAACAGGTAAACAGTTATTTGATTATCAAGGCCAGAAAGTGCTTCTTTGCTGGACGAGTCTGAAAGTTGCGACAATAGCGAGCATCATGCGAGGACAAAGGGCAAAGATTATTTCGGCCGTGGTAAACGGTTCAGCTACAGTGACTGTGCCAATTTTGTGATGTCAAATACTTTCAGGCCGCTATATGAGGCCAGAAAGTGTTTTGCAGTAGGGAACTGTCACTTTCAGTTACCTACAGTAATTTCAAATGCCAACTTTCTGGATATAAATGCGGCCTGAAATATTGACTTTCGGATACAGCCGCCTACAATAGTTATTTGTATATCAAGGCTAGAAAGTACTACTTTGCTGGATGAGTCGGAAAGTTGTGAGTCGAGCGAGCGAAACGAGCGAGGCAAGCGTCAGGCGAGGACAGCTAACAGTATTTCGGCTGTGGTGTACACAACATTTTTTTCGGCGACTACAGTTTAGATTACTGAGCATAGTATAAAATATAATTTACATATATTACAGGTGTTTGAAAAAAAAACTATGTGTGATTTATTGGGTAAAAAATTTAACATTGTGATTTTTACCTGTTTGTTCATAGCGTATGGAGTAGAATCAAATTCTATATCACTATTAGACATTTTATATTATCAAGTTGACAATAAATTAGATTGATGTAGCTTATATCAAATTTATAAAACGACAATATAACCTTGTATTTTTCCGAACAACAGTGGCATTGACAATTTTGTACTGCAATTTTGCGACCTAAAAGTGTTTTGCAGTACGGAATTGTCACTTTCAGGCCTAATAACTTCAAACAGCTACTACCTGGATGCAAATACCGCCAGAAGACTTTCAGATAAAGTCGCATAGAAAATTATAACATCATCGTTATACGGTCTATATATAGATTGTTAGGTCTAAAAGTTAGAATAAGAAAATTATAACTTCCGGCACACAGGAAGCTTTCTGTATGTAGATATAGATTAATAAATAAATAAATTGATTGATATTAGTTTACTTACTTTAAATTTTTAAATATGCGATAGTTTTATTTTTATAGTTTTAAATAAGTTCTGTTGAATTATATTTATTGAATAAACAAGTTTAATGTTAAATTAAATGATTTTAACTTAATATTGTCTAGGGTTGCTCGGACTAGAAATTTTTAAAATTCCTAGTACTCGAGACAACGTTCCTGGGAATTCCCGGGACTTCTAAAGCAAACTGGTATATATTGTTAATAAAAATAAAAATGGCAATACAAAAATAATAAATTAAATAATTATTGATTGGACATAAAAACAATTTAAAATATTAATAATTGCTAACTTCTAAATTTTGTAGCAAAATTTCCTCCTTCCAATTGTTTCAAAAATATCTTGTTTTGGTAGAAGAGTCAATATTTTTAATTTCCTTTAAACATCTACGTTTACTATTACTCGTCTTTTAATCCAAAGTTAAACAATTTTTTTGGATAAATTTTTAAGAATTGTTTACAAGTATTTACTATTTTTTTTTGTTAAAATTTAAAATGAGATTTCCATCAAAAACTGTGTTAATAATCACGTTTTTTATTTTAATAACCAACATATTTTAAAACTTTGTGGCATGTTATATTTCCAAGGAATTAATATTGTATAATTTTCCAAACTTCTCAGGAATTCTCGGTTTGGCAACCCTGGTGTTGACATTGTACTCTTGTATAACCATGCAAAGTTATAATTACACAAAGAAAAATATTAAATAAACTCGGCGATAGAGCAAAATTTATTACTGAATAGAATAATATTTTTCATAAACACATTGTATAAATGGGCTTAAATAATAATAAATAAGATGGTAATAATCCATTTATTTAGTAGACGTTTTATATGAAATTGCGACAAATAAAGCATGGTTAGCTATCAAGGAAAGCCAGACTCATAATTCACTGACCACGTGGACATTATAGTGATGTACCCGGTGTCGTTTACACCATTGTTATGTTGCATCTTTTGTTAGGCCCTCCTATAACACCCACCTTTACGGTAAATTTAAGTAAAAAGTGCCACTATTTATTACAGATATAAAATAGATATTTGACAACGGCTCAGCTCGTGCCGCCTTGTAGAACTAATAAGAAGCAGAATTTGAATTATGTTTCTAAATATGAAATAGTAGTATGTGGGTGCACTTTATTATTAGAAATCATGAAATACACATTATTTCTATTGATTTGTTTTTGTATTAATAAATACCAGTTTCAATTCATTTAATTATTTCTTTACTATTATTTCAATTTTTATCAGATTTTAATTTGAACTAGTCATTAAAGTTTAGTCGTAGTAGTGGTATTTGTATTTTGTTGGGTATAGTATTTTTCATGTTATTTTGTTTGTTTATTAAAATTTTATTAGAATATTTAAGAGTTACGCCTAACTGATAGAAAACGGAGTTAGCATTGTGAATTTAAATTGATTCAGACACGGGGGAAAATATATTTTGGACTAATTCCTACAAAAATCAAATAAATATATAAATATATTAATAAAATTAAATTATGCCTATTATACTGTGACATATTTTTGCCTTCTGCAACATTTTTACGTGGTGAGTTTAGTTGCAATGACGTAAGTTTATTGTACATGCAAAATTCGTCATATAGCGTTATCAAAGTGAAAAGACAAAAATGTGTAAAAATTATATGAGTTATTTACTTATTGGTAAACACATGTTCAACCAAATAGTAAAACAAGTTTGAAAATTAATGCAGTTTTGAAACTTGATCAACAAGATAAAATAAAATCTGGCTATTTTATGATCATTGTTTATGATTAAGATCGCAAAATTGCAAATCTTTTGGAATGATTTGGAATTCTACCTACCAATAGAATCATTCGTTCTTGATGAAAGAAAGCCTTAATTTTGCTAGTACTTCTCGACCTCACTTGTGATTTTGCATCCCAACTAAATCATCTGCTAATTACACAAGTTGACTTCTTTTGATTATCATTATCAATGCCTTATATAACTCACAAACTGATAACGCATCGGTAGTTCATTTGCCAACCTTCTTTACTATATACCTTCTACAATATGCCATCACTCTCAACATTCGTGTTAATGATGAAAATCTGTCAGTAATTTCTGACTCAAGTTGTGACTGTTAAATAAAGGCATTGCTTAATATTTTTGTTTGTCGTATTGAAAACTATTGGACCCGGTCAATTGTTTTGACATTATACCCATGGTTGGTTTTCTTTTAGGGTTGCCCCATCTTGATACTAAGTCAACCGGGTTGTCCTCACTTTTTACATGATTTCGGAGAAGATTTGGAATTGCGTCAATAACTGTAACTACTCGATTTTCTACAAAATTCTTCCAACTGTTTGGGTCCCCATGAATTCATGATTTCAAAGTTATCCCGTTCATTAAATTAATTTAGCAAGCCATACTGATTTTGACGTAAGTAATGTAATATCGACCTTATGATATTTGGTTCTGCTATAGATCACTGTCCTATACAATCGTTTGGATGCGTCACAAAACCCAAACAATTGAATTGTGGTTGTTCTTCCACTTATCATCCATACATACTTAATCCATCGTAGTAATTTTATTTCTTCCACGGTTTTTAGTTGTTCTTGGAATTTTTGCCACCATGTATTAATGCCACGTGGTACTGGCATATCCCTTTCCAATTGTTTTATCCATAATTGTTGAATATAATAACTATTATCGGAACTAGCAATACTAGCCGATCATATAATTTGTCAATTTCTGATAATATTGTTCTTTTCACTGGGCATGTAATTTTTAATTTCAACTTTGATTGTAAAAATCTTTTTATTTAACCTCCATAGTATATATTATACGCATAGTGATTTTTTAAATTCTTTTTTAAATTCTATATCCTGTTGATCGTGTAAGTTATCTAGTAGTAATTTATTGATTGTCTTGATTGTACACATCTAGCCAAATTTGACCATACATTTTTTCAACATCCTCCGTAATGGCTATTTGGTGAACTCATCTTAATAGGATGTTTGCAATTTCATGCTACCGGACTATGCATCAAATAATATCCGCAAATTTGTGGTTGTGCTATATCCGGTTCGAAGATCATGTTCAATAGTATTGAATTATAGTACATTTGCGGTTTTTAGTAGTTAACAGTAAAGTCAATTTTATACTGATTTATTTTAGTAGATGCAATTAATTTATACATGTATTAGTGATTAGTGCACATTTCATTTGCTCTACTAATTGTACACTATCAATGTTGCAATAAAATTACATTTTATGCGACTTGATCTGAAAAGTCGCTGCTTCTGGCCCTATTTGCATCCAGAAAATAACTGTTTGAAATTATTAGGCCTGAAAGTAACAATTTCGTACTGCAAAACACTTTCAGGCCGCAAAGTTGCAGTACAAAATTGTCAATCTCACAGTTGTTCAGGAGAATGCAAGGTTATATTTTTGTTTAATAAATTTGATATAAGCTGCATCAATCTAATGCATTGTCAACTTGATAATATAAAATGTCTAATAGTGATATAGAATTTGATTCTACTCCACCCGC
>JARJEC010113626.1:0-15691 GCA_030264575.1 Tachinus sp. AB-2021
CATTAAAATTTATGTTTCCAGGAAAAATTTTACAGTATATTTTCAAATCAGGCAACAAATGGTAGTGACGAAATTTAACTGAATTCATGTTTCTTAGATTTTCAGTGGATTTACAGATGGGTAGTAAACCTTGCTTGTTTGGCCTCAGAATATTATTTACAAATAGTGAAGTTGAAAAAATACAATAACCTCAAGTATTACTCTGCTTTGTCATATTACACCGTTATTATGTCAAGAGTTGTGATCAGTTTTGATACTATATTGTTATAACTTTATAATGCCAGATTTTCGGCCGTGATTTTATGCAGTATTGTTTTGTAGGGTATTATGATACTCACATTCTGTTTATAATAAAGTGTTATTCCGGGTTGTTTTATCTCTTCATAAGTTAGTATGTCTGGTTTGGTTTCTTTTATATTATATGACTTTTTATTTCGAGCTATATCACGTTGATACTAAATTTTCATGTTTCTTTAGATTTCTTTTGTACGCTACCTTACAATTTTATAAATCAATGACAAATGGGAAAACTTTTACTATTTTAATTACCTCTACTTCACATACATATTTGTCCTACTTTTTATTAAAATAATTTTAATCTGGTTACTCAAACTGTTGAAGTTTTGAAAAACTCTCTTTTCTTCTTTTCCAAGCCTAAATCTTCGATGTATTGTTTAAGGGAAAAAATCTCAACACAATTTAATTTTTTTAAGTAGATTGGGCATAATATATAATAATTCTGCAACAATTATGCTACGACGTCATTAGGTGCCTAATATATAATAATTCTGGAACGATTATGCAACGAAGTCAGTACATAGTCCTTTCCGCGTTACAATAGTAATATTAATATTTGTTGGGTTTTACCCAACTGGCCATGGACCTCGAGGTGATTCAGCCGTGTTTATGTAGGTATGTGTGTGTTGAGTTAACGCTTGTTGATCAGAAATATTCTTTCAAAATCTAGAGCACCATTAATTGTTTCCCAATGGCAAATGGTACGGGTAGGCGGGCTATGCGAGCAGTCTTCGAAGTGCCGAACGTTTCTTAACTTTTGCAATTATTCGACATCGGCCGCACTGGATATGCTATTCTGTTGGTTATAAACAACACATATTTTTTTATAATTTACAACTTTCTATTTCTCTAAAGCAGTTAACCGATGCTCCGCGGTACACTGGTAGCTTATTGCAAGTGGTTCATGAAATTGTGAAAGCCAAAATTTACAAATTTGTAAATATAGCGTAGTTTGCTATATTTACAAATTTGTTAAATCAAAACATTTTTCAAAATCTTGGACATCTACGGAAGCCAAGCACAATATTTTTGCTTTTGAAGTCAAGAGTATTCAAGTGAAAAGTGCAATGCCAATTCTTGGAAAGATGACTTGGTTACCTTTTTCCAAAATGAAAGTATGAGTCTGTACAATGTTTTCAAAATGCTATTTGACGAGATGCGGATGATTATCCATTAAGGCAAAGTGCACGGGGGGGGGGGGCAACTAAGATATTTTCATGTAGAGGATTCATCTTTTGTGCCCCTACATATAATTGGCCTAGTTTGCCCCACTGTCCTTAATCCACCACTGTTGGTGTGATATATTTAGCTGATATTTTCTAAAAACTGTCAATTTGTATGTACATGTAAAAAAATGAATACAGGGATTCATGCTATTTTAAAAACATTGAACAAAATCATCCAGACCTTCATTTTGGAAAAAGATCATCAATTTATTCTTCCAAGAATAGACATAGCACTTTTCCCTTGGATAAGTACCTGGCTTATAAAGTCAGATGTGAAACACCGAAATCCATTTTTTAAGGGATGCTTTGTTATTATTAAATATTGTCGCTGTAATGTTTTGTTTGTCACTTTCACTAATATTTTTAGCGTGACTTCAATCAACTAGTAACAAAAAATCTTGAAGGCACGAACTGCCTTCAACATTTTTTGTTACTAGGTGACCGTAGTCACAGGTCTCCTAACTCGCCATTAGATTTTTTTGAAAAAAAAAAGTGTAGATATATTGTTGTTTTGTTAATTAGTAACACTTTATTGGGTGAAAGGTTTGAATGTTACTTTCCGCCAGTAAATATAGAAAATTGTGATTTTATTTGAAATTTGCCACGATTGATACATCCAAGGATACATTGAGTTGTTGCTTTTTGTAACGGGAAGAACAATTGATTACTTTGTGAACACTACTCTAAAAATAAAATTCTTAGAAATATCTTTGGAGGAATTTTGGATTTTTCTTCAGCTCTTTTTATAAGGCCACTGAAAATTTTATTACAGCTTTCGACTTCATATTTGCGTAAGTTTGGTTTCTGAACATTAACCATTATTGAAACTAAGAAACTCGCAAAACTTACTATTTTAGAGAAAGATTTCTAATCAAATTTTAGACCTAATATGTACTGAACTGAATCGGTGTTCCTTGCACTCAGGTGTTACATTAAAAGGTTTTAACTTCAAATATATTTCATTCATTTTTTTTTATAAATGTTATTTTTAAGTTTACGCTAATCAGTTGAATTTTGAATAAAATTTGTGTTCTATGTTTTTGGACTTTTTGGCTTTTGTGCTCTGCGAATTTATTGTGTTCCTTGACTTCAAAAAGGTTAGTATTCACTGATCTAAAATCACGTACTAAAAAGGCTAGTAAAGAAAATTTACCAACCTAGACGCTATTTCTTACTAATACCCAAATGAAAACTAAAACTTTAAACTTGGCTGCACATAACTTTTTAGAAAAAAAATCAGTTTTTACTAATTTTCGATATAATTTGATGAAGCTGGCTGTCTTTGTTCCACCAAAACTTACCGCTGGAATGATAAAAAATCTAATATAATTACTGTTAAGCATTAATCTAGAATTAATATAGAAAGAACTTCTACAACAGGAGTTGGCGTCTCATACTAATAGTACCAATTTAGAAGTGCGATTTTTAAATGTCATTTCCGAAGCTTTATTATTACGTTGACGTTGTTTATCACATTTAATGATGATATTGGTTTGAACATAATCTTTTTTTTTATGATAGCATTCATTGGAATTGTTTTAATTTATAAATGATAACTTTATTCTTATGTTTTCTATGTTTTATTAACAAGTTGATTTTACAATTAATTTATGTTAATAAAATTGTACTATTTGGTGCTATAACAATTATTTATTTTCTTTATACATCAATGAATACTAGACAAATTTTTGCTTTTAAGAATTATATTTAGTATGGACATTAGAATAATTTGGTATAAAAGTTGTTTGTTAAGATGCTATTTGATTGTATTGTTGTCCCTTTTGATATTTTGGTGGTTTTGTATTGTGTAGGTGTTACCTTGCTTGGATGATTCCTTTCCTTCGAAGACAGATAGAAATAAAAATAAAACCAACAAGAGCGGCGCCGTTTCAAAACGGGAAAGTTTGTAAATTCCGGCCCAAACTGAGTCGCTGTCGAGCAGCACTTTATTGTTCGCGCGATCCACTCATCTGAAAACAGTGACAATCTCTAATCCTTGTAGAGAGTGTTTTGTTTGTCCCTGCGTGACTTCTTGTAGGTGTCAGGGAATGCGGGATGGGGTGTGTGGAAGAGGCGGGTGGGTTTTAGTGGCGGTGCGGCGAAGAGGGTGGAGGAGCAGACGGGGCTGCCGCGGGGGATAGAGCGGTCGATAATACCGGGTTTTGGCTAGGGCGCCTCAAAAGGTTTGCATTATTACCTATTAAAATCATTACATTTATTGCCGTTTCGCATTTTGTGACATTCAAATTGTAGATTTTATATTTCGGGATAACTTGAGGCGAACGGTACAAGGAGAAGTAAGCGAGCGCGTGGTTTGCTAAAAATTCCAACGGATACACGGGGGTTGTTGCCTCCCTTTTACACATATCGATTTTTCTTATGTGTGTTATTTTAAATTGTATTACTGCCTCATAATACCGCACTACACATGGCTTCAAAGGGTATTTATTTAGCGGGATTGAGTTCAAAAGTTATCTGCTCTACATCAATTACAATCAAACGAAAGGGTTCACTTAAAAATGGGATTTATCGTACATGTTCATTATATTTTTAACGATGTGCTTACTCATAATTTATAGTGAGGACATAATGTTGCATGGAAAATATTATACCAATTTATGCAATGTACTCAGTGAACATTTTTAATATAAGTTTAACTTTTCTAACTTTCTTTAATCTTACTACAAACATTACAAAGTAAAACAATTTTTTGCTGGACTATAACTTTACAATTACTAATAAGGCGAAACAGATATCAAATTTTTTGTAATATTGTTGTGATACTCTATGTTTAAACATTTGAAGACATGTTTGAACAAATTGTATAAAAATGGTAGTTTTGTGAAATAAAAATAAAATCAAGCAACATTGTGTAATAAACAGATCAATGGCTACTGTTTATTACACAATGCTGCTTGATTTTAATTTTAATTTCACAAAACTACCATTTTTATAGAATTTATGTGACATCTCAAATATGTCTTGATAATGACCTTCATAAGTCGAAACTCGAGTCGCCTATATTTTTATTTTTAATAAATAAATTTTTGTGGTTAAAAACAAAGTAATTTTTGTTTTATTTATTTCTAATGTCTTCAAATGTTTAAACACAGAGTATCACAACAATATTACAAAAAAGTTTAAAATCTTTTTGATGGCCACATCTTTTTAATTTTCTTAGCATTTATTGTGCAAATTATTGTATAGCGTTTTTCGAATTTTAGACAGTTTGCTCTTTTTTTGTTGTTTAGTACCACATTTACCATACCATATATTTTGGAAAAGTTTTACAACACTTAATGTGTATTTTTTCTTATCTCATATTTCACAATCATTTTGCAAAATTTCGAAAAAATGTGTACATTATTTTTGGCATTTTTTACATTAACAGTTTGCGATGTTTTATTAAAGCTTCTTGATATTTTGCAAACATCTCAATAGTTTTCTACATTTTCTTAACATATTTTATAGTTAAATATGTTATGAAAATGTAGAAAACTATTGAAATATTTGCAAAATATCATCACCAATTCTACATTTTATTAAATTTCAACATTTTTGAAAACATTTTGACATTTATGTTTAATACTATAGCTATACTTCTCAAAGCTTTGAAATGTCATAAATTTGTATAGAATTCTGAAAAAAACTGTTACATTTTTGAAAACTAGAACCTTCATCTCACTGGATAATGATTTTATTTTTTTGCGTCACGTATGGCTATTATAGCATTGTTCTGGCAGGATATTTTACTCAAACTGGTGACTAAGCCCGATCAGTTTCTCAAGAGAACATCTCAAATGAAATGTTCTTCATGAAATGTGTTTCAGAGTTTAGGAGGTTTAAGTAATCAGAATTAACCCATTTAGTGAAACTGTATTCAAAACATCGTAAGAAATCAGAGATGCTAGTAACTTTATAAGAATGCTCTGCCTGGAAAAAAAAATGTAAAAAATATTGAAAGTTTTTGGCGATTTTGACTGCTTCCTATGAATTAGATTGGTGAGCTGCAGAAGGGGCTTAATGCAAAATTTATTTCTTTAAAGAATAAAATAACAATCAAGGTCTTCTTAGAGGACGTCTAAAATATAATTTTATTTTATCCAAAACTGTTCAATACGTTTAACAGAAAGCAAATGATTGATATGCACTGAAATCGGAACTTCATTCTTTTTAATTGATTTATAATTACCTGATAATTATATATACTGTACCACAAGATGAGAGGCAGCAAAACAAAAAAACCGAGAGAATTTTGTTTACGGCTAACCCATTTTGGAATTCCGATGGAATGAACTATTGGTACAAAAATTCTCCTGTGGGAGCAAAAGAAATGGGCAAAATTATCGGCAGAATAAATAGGGTGGGAATAAAAAAAATCAATCATTTGATTAGATTCACTCGTTATTGGTCACAACAGGTGTTGGCGAGCATCAGTTTGCATTAGATTGGCGAGGTGCAGAAGGGGCTTAATGCAAAATTTATTTCTTTAAAGAAAAAAATAACAATCAAGGTTTCCTCTTCTTAGAGGACGTCTTGAATATAATTTTATTTTATCAAAAACAGCTCAATACGTTTAACAGAAAGTAAATGATCGATATCCAATGAAAATTCGGACTTCATTCTTTTTAATTGATTTTTAACTATCAGATAATTATATATACTTTAGCACAAGATGAGATGAGGCAGCAATATAAAAACCGAGAGATTTTTTTTACGGCTAACCCATTTTGGAATTCTGATGGATTAAACTATTGATACAAAAATTCTCCTGTGAGTGCAAAAGAAGTATGGGTAAAAATATCGACAGAAAAATCGAGTAGGATAAAAAAATATCCATTCATTTGATTATATTTACTAGTTATTGGCCACAGCAGATGTTGGCGAGCATCAGTTTGCATTAGATTGGCGAGGTGTAAAAGAGGCTTAATGCAAATTTTATTTCTTTAAAGAAAAAAATAACAATCTGGGTCTTCTAGAATATAATTTTATTTTCTCCAAAACTGCTTAAAACGTTTAACAGAAAGTAAATGATTGATATCCAATGAAAATTTGGAACTTCATTCTTTTTAATTAACTTATAATTATCAGATAATTACATATACTGTACCACAAGATGAGAGGCAGCAATATCAAGAACGAGAGAATGTTTTGTACGGCTAACCCATTTTGGTATTCTGATGGAATGGACTACTGGTACAAAAATTCTCCTGTTGGTGCAAAAGAATTGCGCAAAAATATCGGCAGAAAAAATAGGGCAGAATAAAAAAATATCGAATCATTTGATTAGATTCACTAGTTATTGACCACAGCAGGTGTTGGCGAGCATCAGTTAATAAAAATCACAGGCCACGACAATATTAATTAAATCAAGCCTTATTTACAAATGGACAACAAACAATTAATTAGAACTACGTTAACAACGATTGCGCAGAGAAGAGAAGAGTGGAGATTTATTGGTCAATTTTGCAATACATGGTTGATTGCTACTGAATTGGCAGAAAGGATGAAAATTGTGATGTTGAATATTTGTTCAAAGAAGCAGAAATAGTTTAGAATTGTAATAATGTTTATTTTTCAAATTGTTGAGTAACAACAAAAAATTAATAAATAAAGTTAGCTTAAAATATTTACATCTACCACAAGTGGAATACTCATCTATAACTATTAACTAGTGAAATAAGTCGTTTATTTCCAAATACCCCTAATTTTTCTAGAAAATGGGATAGTGGTGTTAATTACTTGAAAATATTATATACAAATAGGTAGCACTACTATTATATTAAAAAAATAATTTATGGGGTTTTAGCTACGACAGTATATATATATTTTATTGGTTAACAAATTAAAAAATTAAAAAAATACAGGCGAATTGGATAGGTTTTTAATCACCGAAAGCCGTAGTAACATATCAAGTTGTCAGTTTTATAAACTATTTCCTTTTGGAAAACAATTGATAAAACTAATGGTACATTTTTAGAGTAAGAAGCCTTAAGTCAATATGTAGCTGATAGATGTCGATGTAGACTGGGTCAAAATTACAAAAGTTTACACAAAACTGAATTGAATGGTTGTAGCATTTACTATGTGATATTGTATTTTAATAAATAAAACAACTTTATGTATATATATATATATATATATATATATATATATATATATATATCTCGAAGATATTTATTAAACTGGACTAGTTTCAATCAATTACCTGATCGTAATCATACGGTGATAACTATCATATTTATTTCTATCACCGTACGACAATGACAAGATAATTGGTCGAAACTAGTCTTGTTTAATAAATATTTATCTTCGTGATAAGATATATGAAAAGTTATTTAACTTATTACACAAAGCTCTTAATATAAAATATTACATTATTCTTTTGATTTCAGTGTTGATCACCCTAGGACAGCTAATTTATCTCAAAATAGATCTAAAATAATCTTTTTTAAGTTCCACTCCAGTTCAAATTTCTTTTAATAATGCATCTCAGTCATCCTTTCTAAAAGATTTTTATATATGTAAGATATCTTCAATAGCTTTGATCTGGCTTTATGTATCTCGGCGTGTGGGTCCTTAGCTTCTTCAAAATGTCACAAGCTATTTGTACAATTGTAGAACTCACGCCCTATAATTTTGCGTGTGGATATATTTTTGTCTGTAGGACATTGGAAATATACTAAGACCACAACTACCAAAGACAAAATTTGCTCATTTTTATATTTAATAAAACATGCCACTAAATGCAAAAATATAATCTTGAAGCAATGCCCTTAAAAGTCGATCAGCTTTTCATTTACCAAAGCCACTGAAAATAAAACTATATATAAATGTAATGACCGATTATTTAATTTTATTACTTGCTGCTGTAATAAAATTCCGGAACATATTTTCCTCATCCGTTTCATGCACAGCCAAATAATTTATTAGATGCATTTATTTACCCCGGCAGAACTGAACGAAACGCTCCGATATTAATTCGTCGCGGTTTAATTGCCAATAGCTTCACGAGTGCCTTTCTCTTTATGCAATCGCGCTTTAATTAAAAAACTTTAAAGTTCGAAATTGCCGGATTTCGACGAAATGCCGGCCGATGCTTGCCGCCACCGACTGTACGCTTACTCTATTCTGTTTAGATTATTGAAATTGCGTTTTGTGTTGGATTTATTTTATCCTGAAAAGCCCTTCAAACTAAACATGCCCGAAGAATTTCGTTTGTGCACGCAACGATCACAGCTGGCCCGAAACAGCAGCGTTCAAGTGATGGCTGTATCGATTTATATGTTTTCTGCTATTTGTTAAAGGGCTCCTGTAACATTTCCACTGAATAAATACATAAGACTGAATATTTAAAAAGAAATGGCTGGGTGTACTAAGTTATTTTATATATTGACTTAGTAGCAATATAAATTGCAACTGAAAACCAGCTCAAAGCTATTAGGTTTCAAGAACTTAATGAAGCGCAATACTTGTTAGCGTTTTAATTGTTAATTATTAACGACCCAACTTGTAATATTTAAGATTATTACAAATTTTGAATTCGAATCAACTTTGAAAATTGTACAGATGACAGAATTACAGCGATACATGCATTACGTAATTACTCCAATCAAACTATTTTTTTACCATATGTCAAATCCATTTTAATTAATATTTTTTACTTAAAGATCATAATATTTGTAGTTGTTGGGTTTTGCCCAACTAGCTAACGACCTCAAGGTTCTTTGGTTCCATGGTTATGAGTAAGTTATCTAATACTTTTAGTTTATTTTAATGTTCTTTAGCATTATTTAAAGCTGTGTTAGTTTTCTCTCACAATCACAGTTTTTTATTTTTAGCTCTTTTAAAACCTTTCCATTTGGAAATTTACATACACACTTATATCGTATTTAATTTTTTCTTAATTTTTTTAGATTTCTCATAATAGAATATTAGATATTGGGTTACTAACGTTTAGATTTTATCTTTGCAAGTTTTGAGTATTTTCTACATCATATCAGGTGGGATACCATCTGTCTTTAATGATTTTTTAATTGGTGTTCTTTATTTCAATTCATCAGCAGTAAATAAATGGATATTTCCATCTACTGCTTCCTATAATTGGTTTTACCCAAAGCTGGCATAGGCCATCTGTAAATTAAAATAACTTTTAAGTCATAAATCGTTTTTAAAATTAAAATGATTTAACTCATAAGATATGTTATGTTTTATCAAGAGATTTAAGCTAAGTTTTTTTTTTAAAGGAAGCGATAGTGTATAATCTATACATATGTTTGCTTTTGCAAAATGAAGAAATCTGTTCTTTCTTGAATAGCAAAGTAAACTCCTATATTCTTTTATTTGTTATCTGTCAAAATCAAAAGAAAGTAAAAACGTGTTGATGAAGTGAAATGGTAGAACGGGAAATCACCTCAATTTTCTACTTACAATAATTTAAATAAAATGGCTTATAATACGAGATTTAATTAATTTGATTTAATTTAAGAAACAACAAATCAATTTTGAAATAATTTATATCATAAACCAAGTGATTTAAACTAAGCCTTTCTTTGAAAGGAATCGATAGTGTTATTATATATATATATATATATATATATATATATATATATATATATATATATATATGTCTATATGTATGTTTGCTCTTGTTTGGCAAAATGACGAAATCAGTTCTTTCTTGAACAGCAAAGTAAACTCCAATATTCTTTTATTCGTTATTTGCCAAATTCCAAAAAAGTAAAAACATTTTGATGAAGTGAAATGGTAAAGCCGGAAATCACCTTAATTTTCTACTACAATACTTTAAATAAAATGGCTTATAATAAGAGATATAAATTAATTTGATTTAAACCAAGAAACAACAAATCAATTTTGAAATGATTTAAATCATAAACCAAGTAATGGCTTGACTTAACCGATCGGTTACAAAATAATTTAAATCACAAACCATCGATTAAAAAATAAATGATTAAATTTAAATGTAGTCAATTTCCTTCAATTTAATACCACACATATTACATTATATTAAAATAAATGTTTGGTTGTCCTGCAAAATTTGAAGTCAATCAATCAAATAATTCGATCTATTACATGTCTTAAGTCACTTTAGAATAAATTTACTCAAGTTCTAAATCACATTTATGAAGTAATTAAAAAAAATGTTAGTGTGTTTGTAACACACACAGTTGATGTGAAACCTTTGATTAAATCGGATATTTGGAAAAGGGAATATTTCAAGCAATAAAAAATGAAATAAAATTAATTCGAGAAATTTTAAATAAACTCACAAAACAAAACAAATTGACAATTGGGTAAAAGTGTACATAGCTTCAGCAAAATTGTGTTGTTTCTTCAAATTTGCTAATATCTATGCCACACCACAAAATTCACTCGTGGGTTAAAAGGAGATGGGCGAAACAAAAAAAGCACTGGGCAAAATTGGGCAAAATTGCGGAATGTTTATTTTCTGCAAACTAACCGGTCGGTGGGAGTATTTGTCTGAAATTCTTTGCGAGTTTTTAATTTTCGACAGACTTATTATGATTTGTGAGTGGAGCAAAAGTTTTGCTTGGGCAAAATTTAGAAGTGTTAATTTATTTGAAATGTCTTTTAAATTATTTACTGGTTGATTTCGAGCATTTTGTGGTCCTCTTTTTCCAGGGCAAAACTTTTTTTTGTTAAGCTAACTTGGTCAAAATTGCGGCACACGATATTTTTTCAAACTTGTTCATGGGGGAGCTACACTCGTGGGTCAACTGGGCTTGGACAAATCGGAATGACTATTGGCTAAAACTGGGCATAATTTGGTCAAAATTATGGCACATGTTATTTCTTCAAACTTGTTCATGGGGAAGCCACACTGTTGACTCGTGGGTTTTACGGGTATTGGACAAAACGAAATGACTATTGGGCAAAACTCACAAATCAGAATAAGTGAGTTAAAATTTATAAACTTACAGGGAGTTTCAGACAAACTTCCTTTGACGAGTTTACATATAGTAAATATTGCGTAGTTTTTCCCAAGCTATGCCCAGTTTTTCCCAGTACTTTTTTTATTTGTCCATTCTTTAAGCCATGATTGCAAATGCCGAAACATCATTTCAAAGTCAATTAAGGGAAGGCATGTTGAGAACCAAACTTGAAACCCTTTAAAATTAGAAGGTTTTGATAATATTTTACTATGGGTCTAAAGTTTTGCCCAAGTTTACAATTTGATCTACGATATCTTTAATGAATCTTAAATGCAGAAAATAATTTCAAAATCAATTTCAAAGCCTGAAGTTGAAAACTGTTCTTGGATAAATCTCGGAGATTCTCTGGAATGGTTCACATTGTTCATTTTTTAGTCGAATTGTTTGTATTTTCCACAATTTCATCTATATATCCTAACTTGCTCACGGGATTGTCACCATAGAAATTGGCTTGTGGGTTAACCGGGGCAAGTAAAAAAAAACTGGGCATAACTGTGGAAAAATTATGGACCTTTAACTTATTTTTTCGAATTTGCTATGGGAGCGAGGACCACAGAAATTTATTTTATAATAAACTATTAACTAATGAGTTTATAGTGAGATGCGCAATACAAAAGAAGTACTGTGTAAAATTGTGCAAAACTTGGGTAAAATGATGCAATATTTATGTTCTATAAAGTCGTCAGTGGAAATTTGTCTGAAATTTTTTAAATTCTGATTTGTGAGTGGAGCATACATATATGTTACTTGGGCAAAACTAGAAGTATTCAGAAGTGCTAATTTATTTGAAATTTGTCGATATTTCAAAAAATTGTATTGCTTAAAATAATGGTTTCCATTTTGTGACTCTTGTATTCATGGGCCAAACTTTTTTTCGGTTGGACAAATCAGGCTATAACTTGGAGAAAATTATAGCATATGTTATTTCTTCGAATTTGTACATGGTGTGTACAGCATAGAAATTTGACTATTGACTCATGGCTTAACTGGAGCTGGGAAAAACGAAATGATAACTTGAGCACAATAATGCAATAGTTTTTCTTTCAAACTTTCAACATGTGGTGCCAACTTAAAGCAGTTATCAACTTCAATTTTAGAATTTACAGATTGCGCACATTTTTCTTTTTCGTTTCTTTTTATTGAACTTTTCTTTGGTACACACATGTTCTATGACATTTTGAATTTTGAAAATTTATGAGTTGTGAACTTAAGGCTTGACGTCTAAAATTCAGTCCTTCTTTACTCTCGGGGCTCAAACGATTGTGTATTTATTAATTGCAATTAAGAAAATTGCTTTCGTAGAGACCGGAACAAAACGACATATAGATTAATTTATAGCTATGTCGTATCTGTACCTTATTTGGACAAAAGTAATGTAATTATGCAAATTGGCTGCCGTTTTGTTAAAAATGACAAAAATTGGTGTTTATTGCAGAAAGTTTATTTGAAGGTGCAAAGTTCATCAAAAACATCTGCCTCCAAATTGTTTTTTAATGTTGGTTTACAAGACTTGCAAGGTTTGTGGTTTTTATAAAGCGCCAAATGACGAAGTCTGGTGCCTTTAGATTTGGCCGGAAAGCTCAAATCGCAAAAACGGAAGTTCACATGTTCCGAAATTGGTATTTTTAAATTTCCTTAGTTGTCTGAGCTTTGTTTCCTGCTGGACCCAATTCAGCAACTTGGAGCAAAAATACTTGTTTAACATCCGTCTATAGTGATCACTAGTTATGGTTACCTGAGTGCCATCGGCGTTCTGAAAAATAAGGAAAAATTACTTTTTTACTGCAAATGTCACTTTGAGAGAATGTAATGTTCTTTGTGCATTTCATGTAGATTTTTCGTGTTCCAGAAACGAAATTTTGTTTGTTCACATAAATAGTTGGACTTGCTTGTTATTATTTTGGTTACGAAACCATCCTCCTTTTGCACCAGGTTTATTAGAGCATAGGAGTAAGTTAACCTCACTTGATAGTCAGCTGCCAGCAACTCTGAAAAGTTTCCACTTTGTAAAGGACATCTCCAGGATTTTCACCAAAATTTGACGCAACGAACGTCAGCTGATGCCAAATTGTATGCATCGTTATCTCGTCGATGTTTTTAGCCTTTTTCGGACGTCCTCGGCTGCATAAACGATATTTTCAATTGAGAAAGCATTAGTGGACCCAATTTGCAGGAGACGCTCACTGAATTGCTTAATTATTTGCGCACATGATGCAAGACAACAAAGAAGGAGACAAAGAAATTTGGGCCGTGTTAAAACAACTGATCGGAAATTGGTGAAATAAGCAGTAACAATAATTTTGCAATCTTTGGGTGTGTACGCTCCATTGTTTGTTGTCAACTATATTTCGCTCTTCCTGCAAAAGAAATTTCAAAGCACATTGACATTTAAATGCATTTGCAAAAATTACGGCATATTGATATTATGACTTTATTTTTGTCTTACCTTGCAATTCAGTTCTAAGCATTTGTTGTAAAACTAATTCTAGCTAATAATATAAAAATTTAATTATTAAAAAAAGGTTTGTGCCAATAATGCATTGTTTTCCATTTTATATATATATATATATATATATATATATATTGTATTTATTTATATGTTATATAATCTATTTGTTGATTGAAAATAAATTTTGTCCTCCATCAAATATTGTTATTATTGTTATGACTTCTAATTAATAAAAATAATCAAGTCTTGAAGAGCCTCTCCCCAAAACCAAAAATTATCAATGATATTTAAAATGTTATTAACAATTTTATTATTAAATAATATTCTTATAAACATATGCGTTCACAATTCCACAGTAAAGCTCACTTACAAGTATTTTTTGTTTCAGATGTGTTTCTCAAGAGTTCGTCGCATTTATTAAGGTATGTTGTATTTTTGAAATATTATAAATTTTAACAAATATTTATAAAAAGACCCGCTTTAAGTTTAGTAAAATTTTGACTATATTTGGTATTGTTAATTGAAGTTTTTAAAGAAACTTAATCTCTCAATCAATTTTTTTATATTTTAAGATACGAATTGTAAGTTCTGCTTTTTAGTGAGTTTTCTGTTGTAAATTAAAATTTTAGGAGTTCTGTGTCACAAATTGCAATTTTTGTGAGATCAAAAAGAACCTAATCTAACCAATAAATAACCTTACGTATACAATTTTTTGTTAAATAAAAACTGCCAAAAGTAGTATTATTAGCATGCCTATGCCTATACTATGTAAAATTATGCATGTAAAAAACATAGTTTTTGTTTGTTTGGGAAGCACGATGACCTGAATTTATATGTGTAAATATTGCACTTTAAATCATATTTTTGAAGAAAAACAGTTTAGAAATTAATTGAATCAATATGCAGTGAGATACTTCAATAAAAAAGAAAAATAATACAATTTTTAATTTTGATTGTTGAACGACGCATTTTCTACTCAGTTTATCTTTGGTAAAAATAGGAAAACATATTTAATATAATAAATAACCCCAATCTAAACAAAATAAATCAACTGAAAGTTCAGCAACATACACAAGGAAAAGATTTCAGAACCAAATCCACTTCCACCCCGTCCAGTCCAAATTAATTCGTCACAGTTTCGCCCTCTATTATTCTTGTTTCTTAATTTATTCCTTTGCGAAACTTTTTTTCATGATTTATTTATACCAGTTTTGTCATCTCCTATGTATTTTCCCAGTCTACTACATTCAGCGTGGATATAATTTCTCCGTTGAATGCGTTTCATTCCCAGATTAGATCAATCAAGATCCAACCATTAAGATGTATGATAACCTGTACATATGTTGGAACCTTTTTTTCCACTCGGTTCAGCTCTTATCTTCAGCAATTACGATAACGAAATATTCTAATGGACCTAAAAAAGGGGAAATGGTAATTCCGCTTAATGTGTTTAAGTTTATTACCACGGATTCCATTAATCAAATCAAATAATTTTTGTATGTTTTCGAGTTTTATGGAGAAAATGAAATATTAATATTTTTAATATTTTTATCTTAATATGTATTTTTTTTTAAATTTAATACTAAATAAATCAAAAAAAGAACATAATATCAAACAAAAACCGGTAGAGTAGAAATTATTTAATAAAGTGTACTCTGATATATTTTGATATTATGTTCTTTTTTTGATTTATTTAGTATTAAATTTAAAAAAAAATACATATTAAGATAAAAATATTAAAAATA
>JARJEC010113638.1:0-11590 GCA_030264575.1 Tachinus sp. AB-2021
CATTCCGGTAAAATCTGGACGCCAATCGTTAATCGGTCCAATGGACAAATAAAATATTGAAAAGTGCAAATTGTAAACCCAAACAATTTGCTTAATTAGCACATTGCACGCCGCAATGCGCTGATATTTTTGTTAATTTCGATTGGCAAACAAGCAAATCCTACTCGAGATGCATTTATCCCAAAAGAAAATTTACAAACAAATTTTTTTTGGTTTTCTTTAAAGCGGTTTGATTAATTTTTTTAATGCTTTCATTAGTTTAAGTGGAAAATTCAATGTTGAAATTTCCTGTTCGCAATAAAAAATATGCTTATCATCGATTTATAATCATCGTGTTACATTCAAATAGTTTCTGAAGTCTCTACAAAAATATTACTTCTTTAGAATTGATTGAATTGATATGCTTAGTCAAAATTAATTCTAACTTGAAAAATGGTTTTATATTATCCCGCACTTAGTCATAGTCAATTTTTAAAAAGGAATAATTAAGTATTTAAATAAAAAAGTATTTGAATGTAAAAGTAATAGATTTATGCTTAGTCAAAATGAATTGTATGTGAAAATAATGATTTTAATAACGTTGCACTTAGTCACAATCAATTCTGAAGAATAAATATTTTAGCAGACACTATTTGAATGTAACAAGATGATTTTAAATTGATTTATGCTTAGTCAAAATTAATTCTAAAGTAAAAATAATTTTATATGATCCCGCACTTAGTCACGCGCAATTTTAAAGAAAGAAATAATTTTGCACTTAGTCGAAAAATTATTTAACGATTTGAAATAGATTTATGCTCAGTCAAAATGAATTGTATAAAAAAATAGTGATAATAAATAACGTTGCACTTAGTCACAATCAATTCTAAAGGAGAAATATTTTAGCAGACACTTCAGAAGCTATTTGAATGAAACACGATGATTTTAAATTGATGTATGCTTAGTCAAAATTAATTCTAAAGTGAAAAATAGTTTTATATTATCCCGCACTTAGTCACAGTCAATTTTTAAGAAGGAATAATTTTGCACTTAGTCAAAAAATTATTTAAAGATTTGAAATTGATTTATGCTCAGTCAAAATGAATTGTATAAAAAATAGTGATAATAAATAACGTTGCACTTAGTCACAATCAATTCTAAAGAAGAAATATTTTAGCAGACACTTCAGAAGCTATTTGAATGTAACACGATGATTTTAAATATGATGTGTGCTTAGGCAAAAATAATTCTATAGCAAAAATGGTTTTATGTAATCCCGCACTTAATCTAAGTCAATTTTAAAGAAGAAATATTCAGTGCTTAGCCGAAAAATTATTTAAATGTAAACGTAATAATTTGAAATAGTTTTATGTTTAGTCAAAATGCATTGTATGTCAAAATAATGATTTTAAATAATGTTGCACTTATTATAGAAGAATATAGAAATATTTTAGCACTTCAGAAACTGTTGGATTGTAACACGAAGTTTTTAAATTGATGTATGCTTAGTCAAAAATAATTCTAAAGTGAAAAATGGTTTTATATTATTCCGCATTTAGTCATAGTCAATTTTTAAGAAGGAATAATTTAGTATTTAACCAAAAAATTATTAAGATTAAGTTTTTTGCCCGCCCGATGTGCTCAACAACCATTGTTTGCACACTATAATTTCACGTAATCATCTTTGTATGTGCTTTTCTAAAAGCAAAGCTTCTTTACATACCCATCAGTCATGCCTAGAATGGCCATCTCTTTCGGATGCACAGTAGGACCATCAGGACCGTAGTGCAGGGACGCTTGACGAATCACCTCAAGAGGAAAAAAATTCAACCTAATAATGGATAGAATCACAAGAAACCTGCGGAAACACAAGCTCCAACATAGGAAACGCAAATAACTTGGTGATATTAGCCAAAACGGAAAACAATTTACAAAAACTCCGACATTGCTTCGTTGCGGCAAAACTACAAAATATAGAAACAAGACAAGGTGCATGACCATCTCAAAAAAACTTTATCAGATGTTAACTTAAATTGGATGCGATGTATGCACCAGGTGTTGAGCTATAACTATCTAGGAATAGAGATATCCAGCAACAAATCACTATATATCAGGAATTGAGAGCACAAAGCACCAAAATAGCCAGAATAAATAATATAATTGAAGCAATTGTCCATTAGACATGGTATGAAATAATTGCAACATGTCGTTAGAAGCAATGTCCAAATCTATAAAACAGTAGTAAGACTGTAGAATCAAGGGGCTAATGCCACCTAAACAATACAACTTAGAACAGTGGAAATAAAAGTGGTCAGAACCATACAGACTAAACGCATAGTACGAAGCAAAAACTTAAAAAGCAACTTTCATTTCGTTGTAGTTTAGAGCATTTACAATTATTATTGAAGTTCCCAGAGTCGGGTTGAGAGAGTAGGTTGGCTAAACATCGTGGCTTGTACGACCGACCCACCTACTTTAATGCACTCTAATCCACCCACCGACCCACCCACCGGTTTGTCCACTCACCAGCCCATCCACCGGCCCACCTACCGATCTACCCACCTACCGACCCACTCACCTACCGTTCCACTTACTCACCGACTCATTTAGCCACCCACCCACCAACCAACTTACCAACTGACCAACCAACCGATAAACCCACTAACCTACCCACCGACCCATGCGAGAAGCAAAATATGTGGCTGTGGCTGGACGCTTCAAAACTCGCAAACCTTTATTTAGAAATCTTTTCAATATAATAATTATTATGATTATCATTATTATATCCTCTCTCTTTATAGAATTTATGTTTTTACTTGCAGATGCAAGATTTCTTTGTACTCCTGAGTGAGTCTGTGAATGGATGGAAACAAAGTTTAACATCAATAATAATACTTATATGAGAGTATCAACCATTTATGCACTAATATCAAAACTTACATGGAAAATTTTGTGTTTTTAAAAATTCTAATTACTCCTACAGATTAATTATTTTATAGGTTTTTCTTTAATTTAGTGAAACTTTTCACAAGTAAATTGCCATTTTCGTAGGAAATGCTGAGGTATTATAATAATGAGAATTAACAATAATTTTTAAATAGCTATTAATTTTATAAATTTTTGTCTTTTTAATTTAACTGTAAATGCAAGATAATATTATTATCAGATAATGATGAAGATAGAAATTGTAATAACACATTTGGATCTATATAATGTTTTAAATCTGGCGCATGCACTAACCACAGCACGAGCTATTGAAGATCGTGCTAATAAACTTGTATAAAATGCGCATTTTGTAATCAATTGAACACTCGAGCACTAAGGAAGTGCAGAAGCATTTTATAAATTGAACATAAAATTGTTGCATGACATCGCATGATGCAGAACACCGTATAGTAAGTTGTAAGGACTAAAATGCGGCAAAAACTACAAAAAGTATTGGAAAAACTATCTTTACCATAGTTAGGATTATGTAACAAAATACGACTTTACATAAAATAATTATAAAACACTGTTGGATTTAATAAAATATAATATTTTAATTCATAAACCGCCATCTGTTAAACAAACCTGCAATTACTTTTCATTAAATCTACACAAACTGCATGTAAACCTCTTATCGATATAATTTATAGCCTAGATTATAGGTCAAGCTTAGTTATATGTACTGTAAAAATTTCAAAGTTCTATCATTAGTCATAACTGAGCCAACTTCCTACAAAATTTCAGAATTTCAGGACATACAGGCAGATAGAAATTTTTCTGATGGTGGATTTGGTGTCTCCAATGTATAAAACAAAAAAATATCATAAAACGGGGTGTTTTAAGCAATGTACACACAAAACCTTTATTTTATTTATATAGAAGGTATTGCGCTCTTTTTTATCAGCAGCCAATGTTTACACCAAACACGTTGTTTTCTGCACATTGTTTTTTTTTCGTAGTTAATAACAGACCAACAATAACCAACACATTTCTCAAATTCATTTTTTTATAATAATATAATAATATACGGCAGCACAACCACCTATGCCTTCCAATTAGAACTGATCAAACGGTTGGTGTAAATTTGTCAGTTTTCTTTAAGCGCCCATATGCCATTCAAATAGAACTGATGAAGCGGTTGTTCAAACATACTTCTCAGATTTATTTGATCGTGTATGGCCCGTATAACACCGATAGACCAGTAAAAACACAGTACAAAACGTTGAGTTGGTTTGATTTTGAGAAAATGAGTGAGTATCGAGTAACAAAGCAAATTTACAATGGAAAAATTTCTGTAACAAAAGGCAGTGGTATGCCGTGTAGTAGTTGGTTAAATGTTGTAAATGAATGTGTGCAAAAAAAAATTAAGTGCAAAGAATAAGATTACAGTGAAGCGTGAATGAATAGACGTTTGGATGATGTTGCACAAAACGAAGGAAGTATATAAGCACTGAAAGATGTAAAGAGAAGCAGTACAAAGTTAGTTGTTAAAAATCAAAGTTTGGCTATTGTACTCTGTGTTACTGCCTACCTCGAAAGAAAACGGAGTGGCTTTTTATGGTATGTGTGTATGTATTCCTATACAGTATAAATAAAATCGTCTTCAAACTATTTTCTCTCATTCTCTTCTGAATTGCAAAAAATGAAGATGTAATGACATACAATAACAATAAATCCAATGAACTGTGTTATAAACAGTAGTCCAATAAAAATACTTGGTACCAAATATATTGTATTAGCAACAATATTAACCGTTCTTGTACCAATAGCAAGTGACGTAAGTTCTAAAAATTGAAGCTAATTAAATAGATTAGTAATTTGGAGATCATTTCAATTATAGGTGGAAAAGCCTCATAGATGAATGCGAATTTATACAACATATACTATACCACACATTTCAGATTTTCTTACTAAAAGGGCACACAAAATAGTTTTACCTTGCTCACAAAATAACCAAGCGCCGGTCCTCGGTCTGGACACATACATCTGAAAAATCGGGGATTTATTTGGAACTAATAGCTTAAAAGTCTATTTTAATTAAGAAGATGTAGTTAAATGCATAATTTTTTATATAAACTGTATTAAATCTCTGGTGGGCCAGTATACCACCGATCTTTTGTAAAAATATTATAATAAGAATTTATATCGTCGTTTACTATTATTATTTTTATAGAGTATACTGCAATTTTGATCAGAATAAATCTATAAAAAATAATTAAATACAATACAACTATTTATTTATTTAAAACAAGTAAATATATAAAAATAAATAAAGGATTTGATAGCCCCCTTTTTCCTACATGCGACGCCTATGTTGGACCGTATTAATTTACAGTTGTGGCGCTGTCTATTGCACTTTGATAAAACTACTGGCAAAATTTAGTACATATAAAGTCGATAGATGGCTTTCGATAGTTCAGATATTTTAGATAAATCAGGAGCGAGTACTTTATAAAGATTTTTACATCTTATATGATATTGCCATGATTATTAATAATAAAATGTTATTTTAAGATCAAAAATGAAACGAAGAAATAATCTAATTAATAATTTTTGAAGAAGATTTATTTTTAAGCGATACAGAAAAATCAATCAGCCAAAATAATAAATAAAAATAGCTAAAGGTTAGCGGCATTTATAAACATGTTCAGATTCGGTAGTAGAAGCATATATTTATTAAATAATGTGTTAAAACCGAGCAGTAGGGTAGTGATAGACAACATAAACCACAGAGCTATTGTAAGACTGCCAGATTCTTTCACAGCAAAGGCTTTTTATTCAAAAGGTAATGAATTCAGGTTATGTTCACTTATTGCAAAGTATAATGGAATATTTTAGTTGAGAAAGGTTTAGAAGCACCAAAATCACCATTGGCCAAATTGTTTGAGCAAGACGCACAGAAAACGAATGAAACAACTGAACCTGTGGAAGAGAAAGACGGCAAAGAAACTAGGGAACAGTCATGGAAACGCATGAAATATACCTTGATGGCCTTTGGTTTATCATTCACATTTGTGGGGATTTATTTAGTTATGGAATTGGGTAAACCGAGAATTGACGATGATGGTGAAATTATTGTAGACAAATATTCCAGCATGTCTACAGTAAAACAATATGTATTACGTACGATACGTGAACTTAATTATTATAGACAGGTAAATTAAATAATAAATACAAATTACTGTTTTTTCTCCGGAGATAATTGGTCTTCCACATAGTTATTTTTGTTTCTTGATATCATTTTTGCAATGATTTTTGTTTACAATCTACTATTATTTTATATCTGCTGGTAAAAAATAGGTTTTGCAGCATGTATTGGTAAATAGCAGTTTTTTATGTGAATCAAATCATATTCGAAAAATAGAAAATTTGTGTTAAAAATACACATTTTCACTACCAAGTAAGGAATTTACCGTGCAAATAATAATAATGTAATTTTTGTTGCAGCTTATTAAAGAACCTTCGCGTGATAAACTGCTTCCAGACGCAATTAAACACCCTTATTACGCCCCACAGTATACCCTAGTGTTAGAATTTACAGATGTCATAGTTCATCCCGAATGGACGTACAATACCGGCTGGCGGTTTAAGAAACGTCCTGGCCTTGATCATTTCCTAGAATCCCTTAGCGGTACCTACGAAATAGTCATTTATACAGCCGAACAAGGAATGACGGTATTCCCAATAATCGAAGCATTAGACCCGAAAAATCACATTAACTACAAACTAGTTAGAGATGCGACGTTATTCATCGATGGCAAACACGTTAAAGATTTAGATAAACTTAATCGTGATCTTAATCGTACGATAGTCGTCGATTGGGATGGCAATTCATCAAAATATCATCCAGAAAATGTGCTGCAAATACCAAGATGGAGTGGAAATGACGACGATTTAACGTTACTACATCTATCGTCTTTCTTAATGTCAATATCGCAAAATCAAATTGATGATGTACGAGAGGTCGTTAAATATTATAATCAATTTGATGATCCATTAGGGACATTCCGTGAAAAACAGAAGGAGCTTTTGGAAATGGCTGAAAAAACCATGGAAAGTAGTCATTCTGCTGAACCAGCACCTATCAAACGTTGGACTCCAAGTTTCTTGAAGAAACAATACTGAACGTAATATTAAGATTGTGTTAGATAGAACTGTAACATCTCATCTAAGTATATGTTTTATTAAATATGTTAAAGAAAAAAATGTTTTATTATACAACATAGTGTGTACACATTAGCAAAATTTCTACGTAACAGAACACTGCTCTAGTAATATCACCCTGAAACAAGGAATAAAATGGTGCAACATCGCAGCGCAAGATTTTTCTGATCGATTGCATAAAACCGACAAGCGATGGGATGCTCCGATAGTCTCGTGTTGGTTGATATTACTTGATGCTGTTGTGTTACGGGGAACTGTTACAAGTGTGTACGCACATGCAAAATTATCAGAAACTAAAAACTTAAAATTGTGTCTGAATTTCAAATTCTTATTGTTTTGTTCTGTTTGTCTGATTATTTAGATAACACACATTTTTTGTGTTTTATTAAATATGTTAAAGAAAAAAATGTTTTATTATACAACATAGTGTGTACACATAAGCAAAATTTCTACGTAACAGAACACTGCTCTAGTAACATCACCCCGAAACAAGGAATAAAATGCTGCAACATCGCAGCGCAAGATTTTTCTGATCGACTGCATAAAACCGACAAGCGATGGGATGCTCCGATAGTCTCGTGTTGGTTGATATTACTCGATGCTGTTGTGTTACGGGGAAATGTTACAAGTGTGTACGCACATGCAAAATTATCAAAAACTAAAAACTTAAAATTGTTGTCTGAATTTCAAATTCTCATTGTTTTGTTCGGTTTGTCTGATTATTTAGATAACAAACATTTATTTCATGTTTAAATATTAATCATTTAATGATGTTTATTGCATCATGTGTTTAGTAAAATTTTAAAATAAATTTAGCCAAGTTGCGAATCAAATGAAATTGTAAATTTTATGGAAAATATTTAAACAAACTTAATAAACATATTAAGCAATTGAAATGTACCAAATAAGTTAAACAATAATACTTTACGTAATTAAATATTTGCTAATTACTCCGTAGAAATTTACTTTAATTATGTTCCCTAATTATGATTTAGCTTTTTAAGTGGCGCAAATTTTTTATATAAACTAGAAATGATAATCAAAATCAATAAAGTGTAAATAAAAAATGAAACGATTTAATTGAGAAAAAATTAATAATAAACAAAAAAATAGAAACTAACTAAAATATCAAATTTGATTAAATAAAAAATTAATGCATAACAAAAGAAAGTATAGCAAAATAAATGATAAAAATCATCCAACAGCTATTCTATTCTATTCTATTGTCAATAAAACAACTTAAAAATATAAATCATACAAATACTAAATAACAAAACAAATTAAGCTCATTATAAATTCCTTCAAGAAAATGTTATTCTTATTAACTTTGAAAGTAACTAAAGACACATTATTTTCATTACTTTTGGGACAGATCTCGTATGGACGAATACGAGGTCTATCCAAAAATAATTTTGTGGTTTGTGAAAAATAGCCAACTAAAAATATTCGACCAAAATAAACAAAATGCAATAAAAAATTAACAAAAATAAATAAATAGAAAACATAATTTTGAACAAAAAATATAAATCACCAATAAAAAATCGAATTTAACAGGAAATACCAAGTAAAATCCCACAGAACACATACAAGAACAATGCACGAAATACACCACTAAAACTCAAACGCTACTCAAAAACCGAAGAGCAAATAATATCTAACGCACTTAAGGAAATACATCACAAATGACATAGTAGAATACAATGAAGACATATAAACTTACAAACACAGCTAATCTAATTGACATTAAAAAATTCAAAAATTCAAAAAATAGAAACACTAAAACTAAACAAATAATAACAAACTAAACCAAAACAACAAATTAAATCAAAAAATTAATAAACACGTCATTGAAAAACATTGAATTGAACAAAAATAGACGAAAATTAAACAAAAATAACGAATTAGACCAATAATTTAACCAAAAAAAAAACAAAAAATAAATTAAAAAATCACGAGAAAGCAGTAAATGAAACAAAAAACCGAAAAAAATATACGGAAATAACGAATTATACCAAAAACAAAGAATAAATGAAAAGTCGACAGAAAATGCCCCTAGCACAGGGCACAATTTTTAATAAAAACTTTTGGAATAAACCATAATCTCACAACACTCTTTTGTGGTCTAATAGTAGTCAAAGAGCTAGCAACCGATTTGGTAAAGTGATTTCTAGATAGATTTTTTTTAAATTCTCAGTTGATACACTTCCTGGAGACACCAAGGTAAGTCTGGTACCCCATACCGGCCAGACTTGGGAATGGTGGGCGTTTGAAGTGAAATGTAAATAGACCTACCTTACCTAAGAGCTAGATGTTTGTCTTATTTAATTTATAGTGACTTGCTGTGTTAGGTAATTATAATGCCAGACATTTTAAAAACCTTTTCCAGACCTCCCATAACACTCTCAGCTTGAAATCGCTTTATATATATATGTGTAGTCTGGCTGGCAATGGGTTTGAGTGCATTAAAACATCTGGCATTATGATTTCCTTCATTTGATCACATCAAGTTACTATGAATTAAATAATACAAAAATCGAACATCTTTATCTTAGGTAAGTAGGTCTTCTTACATTTAACTTCAAACGCCCACTACCATCGAGTCCAGTCGGTATGGGGTGCCACACTTACCTTAATATCTTCAGGAAGTGTATTGACTATGAAAATTAAAAAATCTATCTGGAAATGACTTAACCAAATTGGTCGCTAGCTCTTGGACTATATAATAGAATAGCTATTTTAAGGACGTAGTGAGTCTTGGCCCCCTTATGAAAAACTTAAGCATAGCAATATCTTTACATTTTAGCCAAGTCCTGGCAAATAGTCTTGTAAATATTGTGTGGATGCTTTTGGTTCCGTTGACTATTTATCATAGCTTTTCTAAGGACGTAGTGAGGTGACAGCCTCAGCTAATGACAAATCTTCTGGTTATTGTTGTGTGGGTGCTTTTTGGACTTGCTGAATATCATACAAACAAACTATAAAAGTTACGCTCCGCTCCTTCTGATAACCTGCTCCGTTATTGTAGGCTTAAGAGCTTTTCTAAGGACGTAGTGAGGTGATAGCCTCAGCAAGTGGTTCTTAAGAATGATTTACGCATCCCAACATCTTTTTTTTTAGTGTAAGTTGCGGCAAATCTTCTGGTCATTATTGTATGGGTGCTTTTGGCCTTACTGAATATCACACAAACTATAAAAATTACGCTTCCCTCACTTCTGATAACCTGCTCGTTAAAATAGGATCAAAAGCTGCTTCAAGGACGTAGTGAGGTGATGGCCTCAGCAAGTGGCCTTTAAGAATGATTTACGCATCTCATCTTTTTTTGTTAAGTATAACCTACGGCAAATTTTCAGGTCATTGTTGTATGACTGTTTTTGGCATTGCTGAATATCACACAAACAAACTATAAAAATTAGGTTTCGCTCACTTCTGATAACCTGCTCGCTATAGTAGGTTTAAAAGCTTTTTTAAGGATGTAGTGAGGTGAAGGCCTCAGCAAGTGGGACCTAAGAATGATTTACGCATCTCGACAACTTTTTGTTTCTAGTGTAAGTCTCGGCAAATCTTCTGGTTGTTGTTGTGTGGATGCTTTTGGCGTCGCTGAATACCACACAAATTAACTATGAAAATTACGCGTTGCTCACTTCTGATAACCTTTGTTTTTTGTTTTTGTTTGTTTATGTTGCCATCATTGCCCCTAAGTAAACCGATGGCTTGTGATAACTGGGTTTTGATGAGATCAACGGCTTATAAAGTGCCTCCTGAACCACCAATGAATACAAAACGGAATTAAAATTAGTCAGTTTTTGGGGTTCAAACCTACAACCATTAGCTTGTTAAGCTAGTATTTTACAATAGAACTATCCAACTTTTTTATAGTAGGATCAATAACTAAATCATTTTGAGGAGGATTTTCTAAGGACGTAGTGAGGTGATAGAATCAGCAAGTGGGCCTAAAGAATGATTTACCCATGACAATATCTTAGCAGGCCCGGATGGTATATTTATATTATATATATATTATAATGCTGCAAAAGGGAATAGTAATAATTGTCCAATGCATCGCGGAAATATTCAAGGCCAGCTATAGGCTGGCGTACATACCAATGGAATGGAAAGAGGCGAAGGTGATTTTTATCCCTAAGGCTGGGCGAAAGCCAAGCAAAGTCATACAGACCTATCAGCCTCACATCCTTCCTTCTTAAAACAATGGAGAAAATTGTGGATAATCACATAAGGGCCGACCCTTTGAAGAGGTGTCCGCTTCATAAGCAGCAATACGCTTATCAACCAGGTAAATCTACAGTGGATGCTCTACACGAGCCGACAACCACGATAGAGACAGCTCAAGCCAACAAAGAGACTGCACTGGGTATCTTTATAGACATAGAAGGGGCGTTTGACAACACAACCCACCAGTCGATAAAGAAGGCCGCCACACGGAAAGGGATTGAGTAGATGCAAA
>JARJEC010113668.1:0-49092 GCA_030264575.1 Tachinus sp. AB-2021
CTCTTCGATATATATGAATGAAAAATCGGGAAGTTAACCAAAAAAATTAATTAAAATCAATTATTTAACAGCATTGGCACGCGTTTTAGCAAGGCAACCCATTTGAAATTTATTAATGGATATATTATCTACCATATAATCTTTGTCATATTCAATTAACAGATGAGGGCATATATTTCTAATACCAGATCTTGTACTAAATGCTTCGCTACCTTATTTACAGATATGATATACGTGTACATATATACGGGGAGTTTTTTAAACCCATACAAAATTTATGAGAAAATATTCATTTTACAAAAACCCGGTGTAATGCGAGTGCAGTACTATACCATCCCTTCCAATTTCAACACAAATAAATTGCAATTTTTTTGTTATAATCAATATTTTCGATTTGTAAAACATAATACATTTCGACACTTTAATTTTCTCATTTAAAGAACAAGCAAGATCGGTGTATTGATTTACCCTTAACATATTTTTTCCCGGTAATTTACAATAAATATTTCGTGATAACATATAAATGATTCTTTTTCAATTTAAAATATTCAATAACATAGTATACAATTTTCTTTCTCACTCACTATTATTAGTGTCAGATATAATAAACTATATCAGTCCCAACGACTAATAAAGTATCCCCAAAAATATATTGACAATATTGCAAAGTTGCTTCAATTGGAAAATCGGATTTGGTCATCCAAATGATTAATATTTTTATTAAAATCTTTAACTTTATTCACGATTTTACTATTAAAAATCATATATTGCTACTATGCGTCTACTGTTCATTACTGCAATATTCTATTTATGCAAATATTAATTTAATTATTTAAATCTATGATAATTTATTTTAGTCGACAATTACAAACACTTTTTAACATAGGAAACTTTTATTTGGAATTTACTTATGATAATATTCTTAATTTTTGAAAAGAAAACATTGTGTTTTCATCTATTTTAGGCAATGCCATGCAAATTAATATAAAACATTCCACGTAGGTAGGCCACTTGTGTACTCAAGAGAAATTTAGATAAATGTCGCATTTACCTGACTGGGGTGGAAAATTGATAATCACAGACGACACCAACCCTCCAAACGATTTTAATTTGTTGAAATGCGTATTAGGCAGATTCATTATGATTATGTTATGTCTATCGATCTGAAGTTGTTTCCAAAGTTAGATTACAACCGTGATAAAGTAAAATATCAGAAATAGATATATTGTACTAGCTTATGCCAATAAAATTAATATTGCTATTTTTATTTGATTTAGAATATCATAATTAATGCATAACAACTACTGTTTGTTTTTAAATTTTTATAAAATATAAAAAATAAAACTTTGTTCTTCTATCAATAATATTGTTTTTTTTTAATTACAAAAACCGAACAAAAAACATTTTAAAATTAACATTTTTAGTTTATCTTTGTATTGAATTCCAAAGAAACAGTACTGTATAAACAAAATTATTTGACAAATGTCAAAGATTAAGGTCACTTATAGTATTGTTTTATATAACTAGTAGATATAAGTCAAATCAAGTTTTCGGTATTAATACAAGTATAATCACAACTTTTCAATGAAGCATTCTTGTTCAAATATAATAACAAATATCAGTTATTTGCAAAAATTGTTTATTTTTCTTTAAACTTCTTTGTTGGAAAGATAGGTATGTGAAAAAAAACATCCCGCAAAATAATCATAAAATTATTTATTTGCCCTAAAAGCTGTTGAGTTATGTTAAATGAAGATTTTCTATGACGTAGACAATTCTCCCACCGGAGACTCCTTCCAAATCTAGGAATTTTACAATGATTATGTTTTTACAGTTGTGTCAAATAGAATATTGCATACATGAAATAAGCCTTTTTCCCATAGACGTTTGTGACATATGACACTTGAATGAATGAGTTAAATAATTACGAGTTATATTAATTAACATTTTGATTTTCATTATAATGTTGTAATGTTACTACTCAATATGTTTATAAAAAATGTTTAGTTCAATTTATTGCAATATTGGTTAAATTTAGAAACTTTCTCTAATGCAAATGTTTTATAATAAATATTTATTGTTATTTAATATAAATTATTGTTATGCAAATAACAATAATTTTTGTTTATTCCGCCTATGAAAAAAGCCCATCTAGGGCATTTTAATTTTATGTATTACCACAATTTCCACAAAGCCGCCTATTAATCATGGGCGGGAATTGCTCCCGATGAACAAAAGCCGAACCTTCACTCCCACCTTTAAATAAACTTTCATAATGACGTCATGATTTTGATTGCTGAAGCGGGAATTCCCGCGACAAAATTCCCGAAAATTTTGGAAAATTATATAGTCCCGACTCCCGGAATTTCCAAACGCCTTATAGAAAATGTGTATCTCCAGATCACTACCCCAATTTGTACCTGACACACATCTCGTTACGTTGATCCTTAAACACTTAATTCTTGTAGGGCGTTGCTGTGTTGGTTCCAAGATAATTTATTGTCAAATGTTACGCCCAGGAAATTGTAATAGTAAACCCAATCTATAGGGATATTATTAATCATAGGACAAACAATATCAGGAATAATAATACGGGATCTACAGGAAAAAGCATAGATTTACAGTCATAGAGACGTCTAGACATTTCTGCCAGAACAACATTCATATCAACGTTAATCGAGAAGTATCCTACCGGTAAGGATCCGGCTAAGTTCAATTATTATGTTAATCAGGAGTGAAAGGATACCCAGACTGATCAAGACTTTCTTCAGATGAGCAATGCATACGTTATCAAAAGCTCCTTTAATATCTAGAAAACAGACCCACAGGCATTTGTTTAACGCTAGAGCATGGTTTATCTCGCAGTATAAAAAGGTTATATTTTCGTATACGCTGTGTCCTTCTCAAAACCCGTGATAGAAGATGAAAATTTGCCATTAGTTTTGCACCATCGTTCTAGACAAAACTTAATTATGTTCTCAAAGGTTTTCCATACACATGAGTAGATTGCAATCGGCCTGTCACTAGGGATGGGGATTTTCCAGCTCTCTGAAATTATACCTTACTGTAAGATATCGAATATAAGGATTAGGTGGTCTCTCGTAGAGGCGGGCGATTCCCTTAGCATTGAATAGAAGATGTTATCATGACCCAAAGCGGTGTCCTGCCTATTAGCTAGGACCACATTAAGTTCTTCTAACGAGATTGGTTAGGGGCGCGGAATTTCATCGATTAGATTTAATGGAATGACCACTGAGGGTTGTTGCACAAAGGAAAGAATAAGTTTGGAGAGAAACTCTACTTTTTATGTATCGTTACAAACAACAGACACTGGTCTTGGAACCCTATTGAATTTGTTAATAGTAGACCACAAATACGAATAGGAGGAAATACTATTTAGAGTATTACAAAAGGATTTGAAGCCTTCTCTGTTTTTGCGGAGAAGTTTTTTGGCTTTCTCCATTGCCGCAACTAGATGGGAAGCGTTTTCTTTTATTGACTACGTCTGAGCATTCTTTGTCTCACCGTGGACAGGGATCACGATGTGGTTTGTGGGAACTTGTAAGTCTCGGAGGAGAGGAAATAACAGCTGCATCCACAACCCAGTTTTCGAGACAAAACTAACCTCTGGCATGAATATTTAAAAACTTATTCAAGAGACATTCTCTATATTTGTAACAGATTATATGCTTTGGTTAGACTAGATGCGAGAGACTAGCAGATTTGTCGGGTGGAAGGTTTGAGGAAATGTCAATCAAAACAGGAAAATAATTGCTTCCATACGAATTTTGAAGGGTTTCTGTGTTAATTTTAAGTACAAAATTAGGAGATGATATTACTAGATCGATAATATTTTGAGCTAGGTTGGTCGGACAATCGTCATTCTATATTACAAGACCAAGGGAGTTTACAGCCGCTTCCAACTCAAGACCGTCGCGGTTATGAAACTGGTGATTCCATAGGGGATGATGTGCATTGAAGTCTCCTACTATTATAAAGGGGGGATGTAGTGAGGTAAAAATGTAAATCCATCGGTTTCTATTCAACGATCGGTTAGGAGAACAATATCCGGACAGAATGGTTATGTCAAATAGAGATGACTGCACAGATTGAATAGGAGGAGCATTAGCAATAGAAGTTAAACAATTTAGCGTAAAGTTTTTCACTAAAAAAGGAAGAAACTCCTCCATAGCCATCTTCTCTTATATTATGGAAGGAACTAAAACGGAGAATAGAGAAGGATTTATTTGGCCAAAACCAAGTTTCACACAAGGTGACTGCGTCAATTTTCTATTCATGTACCATGCGTTCCAAATCTGGCTTTCGTTATATCCGGATTGGATATTCCAAGATTGCCTTAAGGGTATTTTTTTTCCGGTGATTTAAGTTTAGGTCTATTTCTTTTAGAGGTTTCATCTGGACGAATCGCTGCAGGAATCCAGCCGCTCACAGACAGAGTGTTGAGCAAAAGATGTAGAGGGAGATTTAGATAGAGTATTAGAAAAAAGAGGCCGAGTGGAAACACGGGAGGGCTCAACCGCCGAAAGGGTTTTAGGAAAGTCTCTATTAAGTTGAGTAGACGAGGACTTTGAGAAGTTTATCGAGTACGTTTTGTGAAGGAATACCCAAAGAAGGCCATGGCTTGTTTAATTTTTGTTTGGCAAGCAAATTCGGGGCACTCTATTGGCCAGTTTCGATTTGAATTCATTTGAGTAGTGGGAAGCTTTGCAATACATACATATTTTGTGTGAACCGCCACAGGAGGGGCATTTAGGTTCCTTACTTTTGCATACTTTGGTGGTATGGCCATATATCAAGCAATTAAAACATTGTATGACTCTTACGATGAAAATGTTAATGGGCGGGGAATTGAGGTTAAAAAATAATTCTTTGGGATATGTCCTCTGAATGTAACCCGCATGGTGTCGGATGGCTCAAAAGTTAATCCTGATTCTTAAATTTTATCCACATTTCGATTAAGGCGCTCAACTCTAAGAATTTTCGACATTAAAGGAGTTTCTAGCACTATCTTTGATATCTTGTACATTAAATGATTCTATACCCCTTATAAGTTCCTTGCATGAGATGTGATGGAAAAGGATGAACGCATTTAACTGATTATCAGATAAGTAGTTACTATTTAACCATTTGGAAAATAAAACTACAACCATATTTCTGCCTCTAGCTTCCACTTTATAATTCAAGGAATTTTAGCTTTAAGCAATTTGCTGCCGATAGAAAGGTTATGCTCTAATCCGCGCGTGGTTCTATGTATATTTGAAACGTAGCGGAATCCGTGGGAATAAATAAACTTATGAGTGGGGTCTTGTTATTTATTAAAGCCGCATTAATTGGTTGACTGGCTTGGTAATTAAGCTCCGATATAATTTGATCATTTTGGAGGTTAATCGCCTCCGACATAATGAAGGGTGGATTAACACCACCGATGGTGGCTTGTCTGAGCGTGGCCCAGACAAGCTCACCCAGTCTCACTTAATCTCAGTTAAATAAATACTCACTCCCGCAATTGTTAAAAGAATAATAATTAGGAATATAAGGAAGAATTATAATAATCAAGGCTTACTCAGATAATATTGCACCTGGTAAACGCGGCTAGTTAGGTCCGCGGTCTGGAGCAGCGTTGCCAATTCGCCGTATGCAGTGACGCTAAATTCACATTTTTTTTCCCCAGAATTACGCCAGAACAAAAATTAATTAAAATATACCTGCAAAAGTAAACTAATGGCAAATTTTATTCATCTTTTATTAATTTCTTTTGGAGAATCGACGGAATCGGGAAATTCACCGGAGCTCCAACTAGCACAAAACTACCGAATAGAAATCATTACAAAGAAATATGAACGTTTGCCAATTGGAAAATTTAAAACATTAAAAAATTTAGTAACATTTTACTAAAATTTATAGTTTTGGGGTAAACCGCTAAAAAATCGGCTAGCCGCTATATTGATCATTTTGCCGCAATTGACAATTGAAATCAGCCTGATCTAGTGAAAATTCCGCTAACTTTGCAACACAGGTCCGAAGACGAATACCTGCTCTAAAAGTTGTTTACGCAATTAATAACATAATTAATTTTTTTTTTCGCTCACCCTTGCTCGTTTTGCAAAAAAATCTGCAAATTGACGCCTGGTGTTAAATTTTGAACTGCTCAAATTTGGAAACAAAACCCATGTGATCAATGTTATTGTAAACTGTCGCTGTCATGGCGGCTTTTAAAATAACCTTAACAACATAAACAATACATTATATTAATTATACACAATGCAGTGCCCAGCTTCATTAAACCTATTTCTATCAACAATATAAATTATTTTATCCATAATTTGAACTGACAGCTTACTTGTCATTGGCTATCATTGATCATGTGGGTTTGTTTTCCCCATTTGAACCTAACCTAACGATAAAAACAGTGAAAACAAGTACCTATAGAATTGTATTAGCTGATACCATGTTAGCATATGATAATACAATCTCCAACTAAATTAAATGTTGCGATAAATTTGAATCTCATATTATGTTAAAAATTAATTATATTCATAACTTAAAAATATTTTCAAATAAATGGGCAAGTATAGCAAAAGACTAATTTTGCCCATATATTTCAGTACGCCATGTAAACTAAAATAAACACACAAATTATAATTAAATCACAAATTAAAAAAATTGTTATTTTAAAGTTTATTGAAGACCAGTCCATTGGCTGTAAATATACTGAGAATCACACTTTTTACTCTGCTCTAGATGCTTTATTGTTCACAGAATCTTCTTGCAAAAAATAACACAGCTACTTTATTATCTGTTCTTCAAGCTGTCCCCTTACATCTTTTAAAATACCATTTATAAATGCTCTAAAAATATTGGAGTACTTACTTCTATGATTTACTACAATCATTTTGTTTTTACATAATGAAATAACAGCGAAATTGAATTAATGATTAATTTTATTAAAATATTTTATAATTTTTATGGCCATTGTAAAGATATTTTTAAAAAGTAAGGAGCAGCTTGAAAAATATACAGTAGAGTATCTATGTGATTTTTTGCAAGATTAAATTTCAGAAAAAATAAAGGCAAAATAAAAAATGTAATTTTTCATTATTTTACAGAGAAAAGAGAAAAAACATTAAACATAGTTGGAAACTGAACAAAATGATGATAATGATTACATTTATTTTGGCATATTAGATAATATAAAATGCCAACAAAAAGTTAGATCCACAGCCGTCTCTACTTAAATACAATAAAATGAAGTGTGCTATTTAAATTTCTGTGTAGTACTTCACTTCATTTGTTTATGTAGCGCCCCCAATTAACACAAACTCTTACTAAAAAACTTTGGTACAGTGAACACGTGATCACACGTGATTCATCATTATTTTATTATAACCTCTATTATTTGTTTATCTCAAAAATATTAATATATAAATTTTCACTATGCCAATATCACAGGTAAACGTGCAAGATTCCATTTTATTATAATGAATACTGATACATTTCAATTTTGTACAGCTTGCTGATAATGAAGGACAGACCGAACTATCGAAAACATTTGTATTTGAAAATGAAGGGCATACATTAGGCAATGCTTTAAGATGTGTAGTTTCTAGCTAGTAAGTATAAAAATGTTTATATAATAATAATAGTTAGAATCCTTGGTTTTATAAAGTGGAAAATCGTACAAATCTTGTTTCAATCGTTTGTAGTTGCGTACATTCTGTTGATATATTTATAAAAATTCATATATATTTCTTAGTACAATATAATGGAATATCTTAATTTTCTTATATAAATCACTAAGTGCCAGCAGAACCATATTTATTTCATCATTATTACATAGTTACTCAATAATTGAATACTATGGTGGTTGCAAGAATATGCGTTTGTATGCTATTTTATTTATATATATATATATATATATATATATATATATATATATATATATAAAAATAGCATACAAAAGTATATTTTTACAACCATGATAACCTAAATGTGTGCAGGTCAATAAACCCAAATAATTGAGTACTAAATTTATTATTATTGAATCTTTTAACATATTTTTATTTGTTTTAGTCCTGATGTCCAATTTTGCGGTTATACAGTTCCACATCCTGCTGAAACAAATATGCATTTTCGAATACAAATGACTAAAGGAAAAGCTGCCGATGCATTGAGAAGAGGTTTGGAAGATCTTGTCAAGATGTGTGACCACACATTAGAAACTTTTGATACAGAGATAATTACTTACAAAACAGAACATAATTTAACAACATAATGGATATTATAGTCTAAAATAAATATTATTTTTATTATTTACTTCATTTTTTATGAATTAGTTGCCAGCTTGGAGTTGTGATTCTGATAATTTTATCATCGTTATCACCAATCACCAATTTTTAGCTCTAGCTGAATCTATTCCATTGATGCAATATTCTTGCTCGCTGAGACCTTGAATTTTTAGATCTGTATATAAACTACTACGGTGCAAAATAGACCTAATTAACAACCTTGTTAATGTGATAAATTATTTTTTAAAATAGATAACAGCATTTGTGGCTTATACCAAATGACCAAATCGTCATAATGAAGTGACCAAATCAAAGACACAATTTATTTATTATACAATGAATAAATGTTTGTTCATTGTGAATCCCAATGATTGCGGTTCCTGATTTAATGTTTACAATTACACAAAACTAACAGATGACAGATATGTCACTTGATTCTTGCTCCAGGTAAGTCATAAAAGATGGAATCAAACAAAAACTAGTTCGAATTTACTCCGTAGTAGCTCCACCCAATATAATGGTGAGTGGAAATCCGCATTAGTTTGATGATTGCTTATTAAGTTTGAAATAATGCAGAAACTTTTTGAAGTAATAAAATTTTCTTAATTAACTACAAAATATTTTTCCATTTATCAAACCAATTTACCCAACTTTCTGGCACTACTAAATTTTCATCAAAAATAAAAAAGATGTTAGGCTTAATCATTATCTTCATCACCATCTTTCTTGCTGTTGATCTGGAACTACCTAAGTTTGACAGCGTTCTTTGCAAAAGCGACAACACACTACCAATTGCTAAAATGAGGTATTTCAATACCTCTTGGAGAATTTAATATTGAAACTCAACTCCAATTTGGTGTTCTATCACGACTGAGCGTTACTGCATTTCCAAGATTGTTGGTCTAGCCATTCACTTTGATGCATTCCAAGAAATATTTTTCAAAGTTAACAATATCAAGAATGTTGTCTACGACTAGATGTGTGATGAATTGGTCTCATACAGGGTGCTTTATAAGCAATATTGTAAAAATCATCAAGATTATTCTTACTTTTACCCTTATTGTTTACTATAAGAAAGAAATTACTAAGAAAGGTTGTTTAGAATGCAATTTTATCAAATTTCAGAAAAACAATTTTCCTTAGTATTTTTTATTCATATGTCTAACTTTTTGAACAATAAAGGTACTTATAAAACACCCTGTATAAGACAGGATCAACTCATTTTTGGTATATTTTAATTGTAGATTAAGCAGGGTGAGATCGCCAAATGCCATTTAGGAATTCATAAATTTTGTGTTCTCTATACCTCTTACATCTATCCTTGGACACACGGTATATATATGCTATCGGACAAGTACTATCAAGTTAGAAAATGAATAATATTGGTTGGGAATCGCTCCCATGAGCAAACATTATAAAACAAACAAAATGTAATTTTATTTTAAACATGTTTAAAATAAAATTACATGTGACAAAAACAAATTACTTTTAATTTTAGCGCATTTTTTAATTGGAAAGATTCTTTTTGCCATTTAGATTAATATTTTCCAAATTAAGAAACAGTTTAAGACACTGAAAATCAAAGAAACTAATAACAGTATTTAAATCAGTAGCTTACAAATACAAATTATTGTTTGTATGGAAAATGCTACAGGTAGGTGACTATGCAGCACCCATCAAAGTTTTAACCATGCCAACGTTTGGCATGGTTAAAACTTTGCTTCATTTCTGCAAACATTCCCATTTGGCCATGCTACTAGTGATATAAAATCTCGGCAATCTTGAATTTATATTTTTACAATTTTAGTTTTTCTATAGTGAAAAATAGCTATTTGTTATGTAAAGTAATGAATGAAATGAAAAATAAAAAACATTGCAGGTTTACAAAATCTGCCATATTCATTTATACCATACATTGTACATAGTTTTTGTACTTGCGTTAGTAAAAAATGTTAACAAGCCAAGCAAACATACGATTTTGTTTGTTTTAACTAGAAAATGATTTTTGTTTATATATACAAGATAATTTAAGTGTAATAAATAGAATTATTAAATTTAATTTTAACTATTTCTTATATTTTTAAAATATAAATTAATTTAAAACACAATAATAAAATGTTTGTTTAAAACAGGTCTCATTGTTTTAAAACAGTTTTGTTTTAAACTTGCCAAATTTGGTAGCAGCAGAAAATGTTAAAATGACGTGATTGATAAGGTTTGCATAAATTGAAGAAATAATTATAATTTATACATTTTTTATTATACTGAAAAAAGAACTTATGAAACAATTATTAGAATAAAAATATTAATAGTAATATAAATTACACTACATGTCCTCCGTATCAGAGTCTGAATCGGCTTCCATAGCTTGTTTTGCACATTTCTCTGCTTCTAAAAAGATGTCATTTGGTACTCGTTCATGTTTACCTTTTGTATCAGCACACACCCAGGACAATTCCATTTCAAAGTTCTTATCTTTAAGTTCATCATGCACCAAATAAATTCTAAAAATATAAATATTTATAATTATATTTATTAAAATAATCTGAATTAATATTATAATTTTATAGGTTGTGCAAAACAACATTTGCATTTATATAATATTGTAGATTTTATTGTATATACTATATACATAGATACGTAGATAACCTTTTATAGGTTATTCTAAATCACATCACGAGCAAAAATAAAAAGAATAAATATAAAAAAGCGAATGAAAAAGGAGCGAATATGATAAAATAACTGATATGTACTACCCGTCATTAATATTTTATTTAATATGGTTAAAATGTCTTTTCGATGAATATTTAAAAAAATGCATTTACAGTCTTTCAATACAATGCCCTCAAAATAGAAAACAATTGCAATGTTGAATTAGCAAAAATACTTATAGCTTACCACAAAATCACTGTAAGAATTACAGCATTTAAAATTATGTGTTCAAACTTATTTCAATAAAACTTGAACAATGTTTGTAAAAGGTTGGGTTAGTTAATATAGCTAATACTTATATTAGTAAAGTAAAGTTGAAGTTAGATTTGATTGAGAGGCGGGGCATTTTTATCTAGGAAATTAGTAATAAACCTCAGTATATGCCGTCGGCTTAAGACATTAAGATAAATAGAGAAATGTTAGGTATGGTTGAGTGGGGTAGATAGCACCAGAAATATGGATCTAACTAAACTACAGACTCATCCAGTTTGATTAGATTAGGAAAATTAGTCTAATGTTAAAAGTTAGTTTGAGGTGGATAATTTCAGAAGTCTGAGGCTACTACCAAACGTAGTAGGTTGGGTTTTGGATCAGTTGTGAGCAAATAAGTTCAGTTCAAAGAAAATTGATAAATTAAATATAAATGAAAAGATTATTAATTAATATTGAGTTATAATTTATTTAAATTTTACCAATAATTGGCTTTCCCCTTTTTAATCTCCTTTTTTGTATTCTTTTGTTTTACATTTGCTCTTTCTACTTTCGCTTTTATGCATTTGCATAAATTTATTATTTAAAATAGTATATTCTACTAACATTCTGGCTGCTTCCTTGACCAATTCTTTTGTAGTCATGTTGGACAACTTTAACTTTTCAATTTCAGTCTTTGCAGATTGTTTTGCCTTTCCTGTCGCACATCCATTATAACCCTACAAAAATGTTTAAATATACATTTCATAAAATATGTTATATAACAAGCTTACATAAGATACACCAGATGGATCAATCATGTACATATTTGGTCCTTCTTTCTCATCATAACTGCCAATAATTACACTACATCCATAAGGTCTTACTGCACTGTATAACGTGTAGGCATGCATATACATACTAACTCGATCATTTAAGTAGTTTAAAGGAATACAGACACCATATTGAGCTCTGTAGTTCGATGATTCTTTTCTTGCGATTTCTACCAACTGTCTTGCATCAGCAATCAATCCAGCAACTCCCTATAATTTATAAAAAACATTAAATTTAATTCGTCATCATTTATTCATCGCCTTTGTTATTGCTTTTTTAAATTTTGAATAAATAATTATTTTTGTTGGCATGTTAGGACCTGTTCCAATGGTCAGGTAGTTCTGACAAAAAAATGGCAAGTGAAGTACATGCACTAGTAATATTAGTCACAGTGACAAACATTATCATTAGTGATAGCGACAACATAGAGCACAAAATTGCAAAACTACAAGGAAAAATGGATTCTGATGTTTCACATCTAACAGAGATCACGTGATGACTCTCCCCATTATTTTTTTTATTAACAGAGGCCAGAAAAAGGGACAGGTATTTTAAAAACCAGTAAAAAATTTTAATCAGTAACTTATGAATGCAAAAGACAAAATAGAAAAAAATCTCTCACGAGTAATATGTATTACTTGAGTGCGCGACCGTTCTTAAAAAACTAGTGCTGCAGTAGGCCCATGACAAGCATATTTGGTGCAATATTTGTTATCGAAATGACTGTCGGGGGCCATTATCAATGTGGTTGACATGTTTTGATATAAAACACAAAACATAAATATTTCTAAAATTCAAATTTTGTAATACCAAACACCAAAAATATTATATTTTTTGTTTTTTTTTAATTACAAAAACAAATGCGACCAGCTGCCACAAAACTTAAGTAGTACCCACAATTAGTAAGTGGATGGATTTGTTAAAAATATAAAAATGTATGGTTAATCAAATAAAAATACGATTTTTATAATTACCGGTCCTTTTTGGACCGGTAACGCAAAGCGGCAATACACATACCCCCTAAAAGGTATGGTAACACACAAACGCAATAAAGAATTTTAGTCGCCGCAGTCAATCTGATAACACATGAAATCAGAATTAAAAGTGCACTTTATTTTTCAAAAGTAAAAAATGCTGGTCATTTAAAATAAGCTCAAACACGCAGTACCATTAGTAACTTTAGTCCAGAAATAGTTTTGATAAATTTCAAAATAAGAAAAATAATTTCATTTTTATTTTACCCATTCTCTTCTTTTGACGTATATATATATATATATATATATATATATATATATATATTATTCATACGACTCTTTGCTGTACTGTGCTTCACACGTAAATTTACATTACATTTAAAAAAAAAAATTATTATTTGCTTTACGGCTATAAACCGATTGTTCACCTAAATGTCGTATACAACCTGAGTGTTCGGGTGGACTGGGCCAAGAGAGGGGACCGATAAAGTCAGGCCACTGGCCAGTCCCATTACACGGAAGCAGACTGTGGTACATTATTGGAGGAAACAATAACTTGCTCATATTTAGCAGTAAACGTTTAAAAATAACAATAACAAATTTGTATAATGACGTACACACGAATTATAACAAATAGAGGTACAATTCACTGCCCAGCGAGATCGCCAGACTTGGCCCCTAATGATTGTTTCTTATAGGGATATAATTAAATCCAAATTATATGGATGAAAGCACCAATAATCTGAACGAATTAGGAGTAAATATATGTGCCAATTTCCTGAAATTATTCCTCGTATGCTGAACGTTTGTTCAGAATTTTATGACTGGTTGAGTTCTTGGCTCAAAATGGGGGGTACTTTTGAGAACCTGTTGTGTTAAAGACTTTTTTAAATATAAATAGTATTTTTATAATTTTTAAAATAATTTAGATTTTTAATTTTAGTTTAGAGAATCATTTTATTATGAGTTACTTATTTCCTTAAATAACTTGATATTTTTTAACAATAATACGTCGCGACTAGCTAATGAAATGGATCTGTCGGGACGCCCCTCGGCCAAGTGAAGTCAAATTCTTGGATTATGTACGACATTTAAGTGAACAATCGGTATTGGTGCTAGTGTTGCACTAGTTTTTTTATTTACAAAGACAGTATGTCAAGTGAGGTTACAGCGACGGCTTCAAAAGTGAGTTGCTCGTGTATGGTGCCAGTGTAAACCACATTTTTAAGTAAACAAGCTTTTAAAAAAGGATTTTTTTGCTTTAAAAAATTTCGCACCTAAAATATTTTAAAATTATATTTTTCATTTTATATTAAATCAATTTAATATCTTTCATTATAAGCGGTTAGACGTTCTTCAGTTATCAAAAAGTTTGTTATTATCTCCAAAAAGAGGAATAACAATAGTCTGTTCAACATCAAAACCAATTCACATAGACAGAATGTGATTAGAAAATGGGTGAACAAACGCACAGTGGTGGAAAGCATAAGGCGATATTATTATTTTCAATTTCAAATCGGACGTGAAGCGCAATAAGAAATCCTTGTTCACGTGCACATCACATATCTTGTTTGTTTACTTGAAAATTCTCTTCAGAATAAATACAGGGTAATATCACATACTAAAACAAATTTTATTATCAAATTTTTGTAAACAATCCTTCTTAATTGATTAATTAATCATAAAATAAATTTTATTAGATTAAGGATTGTTTACAAAAATTTGATAATAAAATTTATTTTACTAAGTGATATTACCCCGTATTTATTCTGAAGAGAATTTTCAAGTAAACAAACATGGTATATGATGTGCACGTGAACAAGGATTTCCTATTGCACTTCACGTCCGATTCGAAATCGAACAAAATAATATCGCCTTGTGCCTTCCACCACTGTGCGTTTATTCACCCATTTTCTGATCACATTCTGACATTCATGACAAATATTTTACAATAAATTTTATTTTACTAATTCCTATTCATTCATTCTTTTTTCCAAAGATAATAACCAACCAATTGAAGATATCTTGTTTATTTTTTCTTAATTCCAAAATAATATAATTTTACCGTATACATTGTTGAATGATGTTTTGGTGTGCATTACATTTAAATATAGGTTCTAGCTTAATCTATTGATGCACACTCAAAGCGCAGTCATTTCCCAATGGGCAGCAAAAGAGCTCAAAACTAGATTTTTAAGAGACTATTTTTGTGCTTATTTTATTATAAGCTATAAAAATCACATTACATTACTTTATTTTGTTTTAATTTTAGAAATGTTGCTATTTATTTATTTAATAATTTTTTATTAAAAATTAATACTTTTGTGCTAATATTGCATTGATGTTTATAATTGAAATTTAGGCTTAAATAAATGTTCCTAAACTTACCATTCCTACGTGTTGGTCAATATTAAATAATCTTTTATTTGCACCAGGTTCGTACAACTTTGAGGTGATTAATTTCTCAACGGCAAACACTACACCATCTTTTCCACGAAGACCAATTGCAGTACCACTATTTTCAACAGCTTTCATTGCATATTCAACTTGGAACACTCTTCCATCGGGAGAGAATTGTGAGGCAGAAAGATCATACTATAAGTATTTAGTGAGGTTAGTTAGTTCAGTTGTTGTTAATTCAAATAAATATAAACGAAATAGTAAATTACTTACTCCTGTCCCTATGGAACTCATTTTTAGCAGTAATTAATTGTTGAAGTTTAAGACAAACTTTTATACTTTATTATTTTATAAAGTACCTATATGAGCGTGAGTTGCAGTTTGGGTAAGCGGTATTTTACAAGTCAACAAAACTGACATTTGCTAAAGTGACATCTTTCGGAAACCTTCAAAATACCTAAACTAATATACTGTGAAGTTAAATGCACATCTAATGATAGGTGCGGAGAAATATTCCCACCGTCAAAAACATACACAGGGCGTATACATACATCGGCGAATGCTATAACTGCTTCATTTGTAAAGATAGTGCAATAATTGTTGTAATAGAGTTTTATATTGGGTTTTTTTAATGAAAACTGTCATAAATATTCAATGTACCGTAAAATTTATTCATCAAATCTACAATTCGTTTTTGGCATCGATGTTTACTTTTAGAGTTACAGGAACTGTCAAAATTGACGCATTTTTAAGTTAACTTGCGTAATGTACGCAAGTTAAGTTAAAAATGCGACAATGTATCCAGTATTTGTGAATGACGTCAGTTATTGACGTAAAATATGCGTGCTGGTATAACTGTTGAATAAATTTTTATCAAAACTTTTAACTAATAAATTGTTTATAATTAATGCACGACGTAGTTTTATGTGAAACGTAAGTCACCTTAAAAATGTAAAACACAAAAATGCGTAATTATGAAGTGATTTGTTGGACTAAAAATTACGTCTATTACATGTCATCTATTGGTCATATGACGTTATAATTTACAAATATCGCCAAAAAATGATGTGAATATCACGTGACTCTGCTGTCTAGGTATTACACAAGAGGTTTGTTTTAATATGATCCAGACTGGTTACAAACCAGTTCGGAAATAGAGTTTTGTGTTTTGTCACAGCTATGACTAATTTTAAAATAAATTTTATTCTTTCAACACACCTACCAACTTTTTATAAACTATTTAAAAACCAGTTAAATTGGTACCTGTTTATGAGCAAGTAGTAAAAGCTCGGAACGGTTGCAATATTAAAGTTGTGTTTTAGTTTGATTTCTGCGGACCATAACCAAAAAATTTGATATTGATTTAAAACTTGTCAAAAACCAGCCCTTAAAATGAAAATTGATATTTTTATAGTTTTTCGATGACTAGATAATAAAAACATAATTTTATATGGCAACTTTGCTAATTAGTGTAATAGTTGTCAATTTTGTGATCGAGTTATTTATGAAATTTTAAAGTTGTTTTGTTACCAAATTTTACATTGACATAAAATATTTAAAAAAAGAAAGTACTAAAAATAAGAATAGAGAAAACAACGGAAGATGAAAATGAAACAAGGTAATAAAAAAATGTAAATATGCTTGAACCACACAGCAAACGTAAACCGTTTACAATTTTTATAAAAAAATTATTAATTGCGGAAATCGAACTCGAAACACTTAGATAACGTTTACATTTTAATGAATTGTGATTTATTCTGCTACTGCATAATGATAAATACTTCTTTTAATTAATTTCACTTAAGACAGACTCGCACTGAATATTGAAAGCTATTTTATCTTTACTTTTCTTTTGGCTAACTATTACTTAAAATAGCAATATTACTATTATTACTATCCTCAAACTCAACGCCATGCCCTGCTCAATAAGTGAAGTTAGCTTTAGGGCATAATTCGTAAAAACGTATAAATTGTGTTATGACCTGTGTACAAGATAATAATAGCAGAAACAAATAGAGGGCACGTTATTATAACGTCTAAAATGAGACCTTATTTATTCGACTAATAATGACGTCTATTAGACATCCTCTATTGCTCATATGACGTTATATTCATAAGAATTACCAATAAATGACGTAAATATGACTTGACAGTTGGCTGGGAAACTGAATATGTTTGCAAATTTGTATATTAAAAGCAAATAAGTTGTTATAGAATTAGCATATATATTTTTAATATTGTTTTAGAATGATTGCAAAGTAAAATAAATTTGTTTAATTAAAGAAGTTTTTAATTTAGTATGCTATATTAAAAAAATATTTCCTAAGTTTTTCTTTATTTTGACACATTTGTCAAATTAACAGAATTGACAGTATTAGGACCAGTACAATGGTGACAACCCCTATTACAGTATTATTATTATTATTATCATCATTATTAATATTATCCTTTTTATTCGTATATTAAAGTTATCGTAACCTCCGGGGTGACATATCCAGTACGGCCGATGTTTGCAAATGATCTAATGTTTGCAAAAGTTAAGCAACGTCAGGCACGGCCAGCACTAGTCCAGCCAGCAAAGATACGTCATATTCACGTAATTTTTTGTCATAGTTTCGTCATAATGACCTAAAATATGACTAAATATGACGACAAAAAGACAAAAATATGTCAAGGACCAAGTAAGTTATTTAGAAACGTGAAATTAACGTAACTTAATATATAATAAAGAGAAGGCAGAAGAACTTATAAATGTACGCTAAAATAAATGTCATTTTTAAATAAGAAACAACATATTCTCCTATTGTTAGCGTATTATCCATTTTAATATCTAGAAGAACGTTACATTAGATACTCATTAGATGACGTATATTGATTGATTACAATTTCAGGCCAACACCTTTTTATTTTAATTAATTTCACTTAAGACTTTCACTCAATATCCGAAGATTTTCATCTTAACTTAATTTTTCGGCTAACTAACTATAACAATGGCAATATTGCTATTATCACCGTCCTCAAACTCAATGCTATACCCAATGAATGAGGTTAGATTCGTAAAACGTGTGAATTAATATTGTGTAATGTCGTGTGCATAAGATAGTAACGAGAGAGGCTAATAGAGAGCGCGTTATGTCACCTATTTCGACGCAAACGTACGTCAACATGACGTTAGAAATTTGACGTCTTAAAAATGACACAACAAATACGTTAATATGACGTCTATTAGACGTCACCTATTGGTCATATGACGTAATATTTACAAATAAAATCAAAAATAACGTAAATAAAACGTAATTCTGCTGGCTGGGAAAATGGGTGACCGCATGCCTTGTCTACCGGTAAGATTTGCCATTGGAAAACAATCAATGGCGCTCTAGATATCGGAGTCAAATTTCTAGAGCAACAAACCTTAATTCAAGACACATACAACCTATATGAATACGACAGAAGGACCTCGAGGTCGATGGCCAATTGGATAAGACTAGACAAACACAAATACTACTAAACTCACCTCGCTGAGAATTAAAAAATGACGTATCGCCCAAAAATGTCAGAAGCATCGTAAGTATTTTATGTCATTTCATTCTGTCACATTTACATTAAGATGTGAACGAACATAGAGTACGCAATTTTCTTTCAAACAACTTCATAGTTGAGATGAGTCATACTCACCTCTTGCAATTTTCAGTATACTACTAAAGTAATTGTAAAAAATATACTATCGATCACACTGTATTTATGATAAAAGGGCAACTTATTCAATTTCCCCTCATTACAAGCAAATTGAAATGTAGCTTACTTCAAAGAAAGTAAAATGAGTAAATTTACATTTAATCTTTCCATTCCTAATGTTTTGCACTGATTACATTATTGCATATATTAAAAAAGTCGGTTATGACTCAAATCAGTTTATTTTCAATGATTAAGATAGATTCGACATTATTAAACAGTAAATTTTTAAGTTGGCAACAATGCATAATACTCTTCAATAGCCCAAAGAAAATAATAACTAAACCGTTAAAAAAGAATTTACAAGAAGAAATAGTATATGCATTTATAATATTTATATTGAATTATACACAACTTACAGCAGACAGACAAGAGTCGTTATTTTAATATTTGTGCTAAGGTGAGTAGAATCATGTATGACATGTAAATAGAATTTGTCAGCAAAGATAACCAAACAAGAAATGGTTTGCTAAATCTGTTCTAAAGTATAGTTTCTGAATTAACAGATTTGTTCTATACAATTTATTAATCTTGAGATGGATAATATAAATGTATGTTAATTTATAATATTAATCGTTTGGACTTCTATAGAAAGATATTGCTAAATATGCATTTGATTAACTGTTAATAAATATTTAGCTTTCAAAGTGTACCTGTGCCTGCTTCCTACATGGACAAATTTCATTTTAATACTTAAGTGGTTCAGTGTTGTTTGACATACTATATGATTTACTTATAGTTAAGCGTAACTAATAAAGCATTATTTATATATAAACAGTGGCATACTGCAACTAATAAAACTTGAAGTCTCAAATGTTATGAGGACCACCAGACGCAAACAATGTTTAATGACATTTTTCTACAAATTTCTGTCATTGAAAACGCAAAACCTCTTATGTGCATTGACAAATTTTTTACAGGAGATGTTAAAACTAAACATAAGTATAGATTAGCACTTTCCAACCTTTTGACTTGACTTTTTAAAATGTACTTCTGTGGCAGACTCTTGTATGTCTTAAAAAATGGTGTTCAGAAGTAATTTTACTATAATATTGGATAGATAAAATGATAAAATATAAAATAATCTTAAAACATTTAATTGAGACACTGGTTGTATTTTTTTTTCTACATATAATGAGTGAAGGCAAATATCTGGTTCTGCATTTAAGCGGATTCTGTATTTTATTTTAGTATCTGTACAGGTGGAGAATTGTTTCAAGAATTTCAAAAAATTAAAAATGAGATATTGTCATCACTAGAATCTTGTGTTTACGCTCCATAACATTCGTAAAGTATGACGTTTAAAAAAAAAAGGTTAATTTTGAAAACCATACACTGATGCGTAGCCTACAAGTTTTATTCACCTGTATGTTTAGTTTTGCATTGGTTACTATACCTGTAACAGGTTTATTAAAAGAATTTGAGGTAGAACAGCTTCTTGATTTTAAAAATTATTACTATCGAGACGTGTAAGGCTAGTTAGTTAACTCATAATTACACATATTCCAACTTACGTTTATACGATGTTTTATGGAAGCTCTGTACTGCAAGTGATTCAAATGCTATGTACTACGAAGCATCCAACTAACACACTAATATTATCACTTGTGGATACTGCAGCAGTATTGACATTAGTTTTATTCTGTGTGTGGTACAAAATGTTGTAATCGCTGTGACTAAACGCATGTCGTGAAACGAACTAATCACAAGCTTGCGTTCTATTGCCAGTGACAACAAAGTCACAACAAATTGCAAGCTTGCGATTGCATTGTTTAATCACATGTATTTAGTCGCAACGATTAATCGCAGTAGATAGATCATATTTTACCTACATTGTGATATTGTAGTGTACTGTCAAATAGTTATTTGTAGTTTTGAATCTAGAATGTGAAATGTTAGTTATACATGTGAGATAGAGGGTTTTTGGTGAGGAAACAAATTGCAAAAAATTATTGAAGAACGTGAAAGCATTTAACTTTTACAATGCAAACATAATTTAAAAAAAAATAGTACAGTAAAACCTCTATTTAACGGACTTTGGATATAACGGACAAAAAATCCGGTAAATGGAAAAAAAAAGCGTCCTGTTAATATTATACATGCTTAAGTTCAAGTGTCGCCATGTGTAAATAATTTTTAGCAAAACAAAACAAAACTTGATTTCTTTTTCAACACAGGATTACCGAAAACAAGCGCGTCGATGTCAAACAGCATAGTAACTTCACTACGAGTGTCTGAAAAAAATTAAATAGAATTTTGTTTGTGTTTTGTATTTTTTATTTATATCTCAATACAGTCTATTTAAAAAATCTTTATATAACGGAGTTTTGGCTTTAACGGACACCCCCGTTCGGTTTAAGCACTTTGCAATATTATAAGAAAATGATCTTCGATATAATGCGCACTTGTGTGCAGGAATGCTTAGTTTGTTTTTTCCACGATTGAATGAATGTCTGCGCAAAATTTCCCTTTTTCATATAAATAAATAATTTAGAGATTTCTTTTTAATAATTTTAGAAAAGATGCAGAAAGCAAGTAGCTTTTGTCTGTTGGCCATATTTAGCCATCCAGCTGTTTTAAGTTTGTCTGATATATGATCATGCTTGCGTATTTTATAGACAAATTTCAAACATTTTGAATATACTGAATTTTTTGCTATAATTTTATCAAGACAAGGGCTTTAAACATAATCGCAATAATTAAAATTCGATAAAATTAATGCTTCACAAAGGATTTTTTAAAAATTTTGAGTGAGATAACTTCTATGACTATAATGTTTTAAGTTTAAAATATGATTTGCTAATAAGAATGCTAACATGTTTTCTAAATCTTGGCTTAAAATCGATTGTCATTCCTAGATTTTTTTCTTCGTCAACAATTTTTAATGTTTGGCCATTTATTTTTATGTCAAGATTATCTTTAGTAATATTTCTGTATTTTTTTGACAAAATAATATAACTGAAGACTTGCTAGGCTTTAACTTGAGATTATGAGTTTTAGACTGATACTAAACTTTCAAGTTCTGTGTTGATACTATTATTGACTGACACAGTATCAGTCTTAGGATCAAATGAAAAATATATTTGCGTGTCGTCAGCACAGTAATGGCATTTTGTTTTATTGAATATTAGGATAAACTTGCAAATATAAATGATAAATAGTAGAGGACTACCCCTTCTTGTGGAATAGCCTTCTCTCTAGTTAATGGTTTGGACAAAATGCCGGTCAGCACAACTCTACTCTTTCTGTTATTTAAATAATTTACAAAAATTAAGATAGTAGTTTCATCCAAACCAATGTACCTTAATATAAAAAGTGGTACGTCATGATCCGCCATAACAATACCAAGATGGTAATTAGTCCGACATCTATTGATGACAAAATGTTGTCAAATACATGAAGCAGAGCTGTTCCGTAACTATAATTGGTTCTAAATCCTAATTGAAGGTTGGGCAAGATGTTATACAATGCAATGTGGCTCCTCAGCTGGTGGTCCACAACCTTTTCAATCAATTTAGATAGAATTGGTAAAATAGTTATTGGTCTTAGGTCATCATATTCAACAGGATGCTTAATTTTTGGAATTGGATCATTTTACCTTCTTTCCAAGCTTTAGGAAACTTGATGTACAAAGCAATAATTTATTATATGAACAAGAAATGGCAACACAAATGGACAACAAATATAAAGCATATCTATTGATAAATTATTCTATCCTATAGATTTTGATTTTATGGCGGTTATTAATTTTAGTACTTCATTTTCATCAGCAGCTTTAAAAGCAAATTTCTGCTGTTTTAAAGAATTATTCTCGTTATCATAGAAACTAATTGCATTTTGTTTGTCCATTTGTGTTGCGATTGATGATATGTTAGTAAAGCACTCATTAATTGAATCAACGTTGCTGAGATTATCAGGAATTTTAATGGATGTTTTCTTATTGAGTATATTTAGGTCAGCTAAGTCTTTCCAAACTGTTTTTCCTTTTGGCTAATTAAATTTATAATTTAAATATGCTCTTTTCTCATTTTTTATTGCTGTTAATGTAAAATTGCGCAGCTGTTTATAATAGTCCCATTGGACGGCATTTTATTTTTTTAAACGCTTTATCTCGTAGCTTCATTAGCAATTGTACATTGTCAGTTACCCATGGCGATTTGAATTTTGAAAAGGTGCTCCTTTTAATCTGTGCATTGTTGTCAAATAAATTAATGATTATTTCATTAAAACGTAGTATTTTTTCATTTAAATTTTTGATTTGATTAATTTCATTAAAAGGAGCATTTGCAAGATCGATATTGAAAGCATTTAAATCAAATTTTTTTTGTAAGGACGGTAAATATAGTTGATAACTGGTTGTCGTTCTTTTTTTTAGAAAAATATTACATTGTATAAGAGAGTGGTCTGAAAGATGATGCATGTTAAGTATTTTTGAATTACCGATGTTATTACTACCTGTTTAGATTAAGATTAAATCTGTTAATGATACTGAATTATTTGTGATTCTGGTTGGATATTCGATAATTTGATGTATATTCATTGATTCTAATAGCAAGTTAAATTTCTTTGTATTTTTATTCATCATACTCTAAGAGGTTGATATTAAAATTGCCATTGCATACTACCTGATCTGAAGTTTGGATTACAATTGAGAGAGTTTCTTCAAAACCATCAATAAAGTTTGAATATTAGAATTAGGTGGTCGATAAATTACTCCAAAGTTTATATGTTTTTACCAATATTTAGTTCTAACTATATTTGTTCACACAAATCTGCATATTCACGATCAATCTCTTATGTCTATTCTGTTTATGTGCTTAAACTCATACCCATCCACCTATAACTGATCAACTTCAGTGACTGCATTTAACCAGCATTTCGACATTCCTAGAATGTCATACTTCTTATTTTCTAGCAGTTATTCAATTTCATGAAATTTTGGAACAAGGGATCTTATATTTATATGCGTAATTAATAAATTATTCATAATAATAAAGATATTTGAACTTATATAATATATAATAATATACTATTTAATTAATTATGATTATATTTTAGAATATGTAACACAAAATTAATTACCTATATTATGGAATAGCGCTAAAAACTAATATTAATTAATTTGACTTTAATTGTTAAGGGATAACTGTTAATAACACAAATATAAAATAATCTTAACTTTTTAATTTTTTTTTGCAAAGAAGCTATGTGGTTGAAGTTGCCCTATCTGAATTGCAGAAGATTGGCTGTTTGATATTTTCCTACTTTCCTTTCTAATTTCTAACTCTTCTAGGTTGTTTGAAGAGCATTCTTTATTATTTATAGGGAGCTGTTGAACTCGATGTGTTGTTGCCATGATTTTTTCAGCTTTTGTCTATTTTTTTTTTCCCGTTCTTCCTCAGTAAGATCATGAGAGATGGAAATTGATTTTCCTTTCAACTGCTTGGCGTTATTAAAAAGTTCATGCTTTTTATTTAGAGAAGTTAGTTCTACTAATACAAATCTGGTTTTTTTTTCGTAGTTAAATCTGTACAGATTATTGATATCTGTTATTTAAATTTAATAATAATTACTAGCTGTTTTTTGCTAGTTATATTATCAGGTAATTCACTCATTATGCTTTTTGAGCTCAGCCTCTATATTTTTATGTAATTTAAGTATTGGCAGTGTGTGATATTTATTTATTCAAATATTTAGTGTAATGAATATTTATTTATTCAAATATTTAGTGCAATGAATAAATAAATACAAATATGTTTGTGACTTTAAAGGAATAAATATATAAATAGAAATTTTTTTTTATATTGGTTGACTTGTTTTGTCGTTTAATGTTGTTGCTGTTATGAAGTAACAATTAATGACTAAAAGATTTTATGGTATTTGTACCCATACAACAGGGACACTTCTTGCACTAGTGAGGCCTATCACAGTGCAAAGATTGTTAGACAAACAGATTATGAGGGCTGCGGCTGCGGTAAACACAATTATAACACAGAGGAAGTAGGAGTATGAATTAATACAAATTGAAATATGTTGTCAATAGACAAAAATAAATAATATAGGCATGCTAATAAAAATAAAATTGTAAGTAAATACTTTTAGTTTCCTGTGATAACCAAAATAAATAATGTTGAATAGGACCTTGGCGATAACAATCTTCCCGCATTTATTCACATTCGTGGAAATATTTTTGTTTCTATTTATTTTTTACAAAAACTAATTAGATACTGTTAATACTAATTTCACTATTTATATAACACTGTCTTTATTTATACAAATTGTACTATATTATACCATTGTTTTTTTTAAATATTCACGGAGCACATTTTGCATTCACAGAGCACCCAAATAAATATGATCTAAAATTTATTTGTAAATGATGTTGACATTGACATTGTTTCTCAGTGTCTACTATCAAAATATAACATATAACTGATTTTCAATGTGAGATCACTATCATTTTATGATTTAGAAATTGATATAGAATTAATAAAAAACTATGTTTACCAAATATTAATGAAACTACATAGTGATAACATCATTTGGATATAATAAGTAGTTTATTTCGCACATTTACATATTATACAATATAATGCAATAGTGCATATATAGTGTAAAATTTGGCAATGTTTGCAATAAAAATTTAGGGAGTATTAAATATAATCTAAATTTCTGAACACTGTTTATTATGGTACCGTTTTAAATGTGTATATAAAAAATGTACCAAAAACTAAAAACTGTTAATATTTTTATCATTTCTACTATATGATAAATGCTGTAAAAGGTCCTATACTCATACAACATTTTGACACACACAATAAAACTAATGTCAATACTGCTGCAGTACAGAACTTTCATAAAACATCGTATCAAAGATTGGTTACACAGTAACTTCATCGAAAATCAATTATTAATAATTAAAATTTAAACTAATATTACTATTTAATAAAATGGTTTTTCAACGTTTATTAGGCATTACTTTTTTGGCTTTCCGGTCCACGCAACATTTCTTTCAAACACTAGGAAATATTATTTTGTTTGAATTGATTTTTGATGAACTCATTGGTTACTAATGATTGTGTCAGAACGTAAGTTGGAATATGTGCAGAGTGGTGAGTTAACTAACTAGCCTTCCACATCTTGGAAGTAATAATTTTTAAAATCAAGAGTCTCAAGTTCTTTTAACAAATTCATATGTGCTTTTTACATCTATTTTTTTATTCTTTTCATTGGTTTTTGTTCATCATTTTCATCAATTAACAACACTACAAGATTATTTTTTAACCCTTTCAGCTCTGAATTTTTTTTAATTAACAGAGTTAATTTAGTATTGATACGAAGCTTATCAAGAACTTCAAAACCAATTTTGCACTGGTTTGCTTTATAGGTATAGGAATTAATCAGTTTTGACAATTGTTTATACTATATAACTTTTTAGTTGACAATTAAAGACGTTTTCTTAATAAATATATTTATTTTTCTGTGTTTTTCAGCAGAATACTTCAAATTTTGAAAAGCATGAATTTTTTTCATGTTTTTCAACAAATGTTGCCTAAAATTGAATTTGTATAAAAAATATAAATAAAAATTGAAAGAAATAAAAACAACTAATTTTTTTATTTGGATCAAAGATTAAAAAAAAGAAAAACATAAATAACGCAGAAAGTGTTAATTTATTAATTATTTTTTTAAATTTTTTTTCTTAAAATCAAAAAAGAATATTCATTAAATACATCATATATTTACATTTCAAAATTACATAAAAACCTATAAATTTTGAAATGTTTTCGTGAAATTTAAAAACTGTTATATTATTTTTAATGTTGATAGTTTTGTGCTCTATTGAAAGTAGAAGATTCATGATTGCTATAACATCTAATATATACATTAAAACTTCTCTAACTCAAATCTCCAAGGGGCACCAAATAAAAGTCTAATTATAGAAATACACTAAATTTAAAACTTATTACATACACAATATGTACGGGGTGGCAAAATTTTGATGTTACTATATTATATCAAACCATAATTTGCGACCCAAAATTTAGTTGCATTAAATTTTTATTGGGTTGTGAACCGGAACTGTTTTTACAAAAGTAATATTAAAATACATTTCCAAAGGCATTTTTCTGAATTCTTTGTAAGAGGAGAACTATAAAAGGTCACCGGCATATTTTTCATAAATTAAAAAAAAGTTCTGTTGTTCAATCTTACCCATATTATCATTTCTTGAAAATTTTGTAGATTGCTACTTTAGAAGTTTGAGAAAAGCTGCTATAAACTATCTTGGAAACTAAAAATGCTGACATTGGTAGTTAAAGAATTTTTTTATCATATTTTATTTGAAAGGAGACTGTGTTTTCTATTATGGTTCTTATTTATTTTATTTCTTGAGTTATACATATCTTATATGCACTTTTTTCCGCAGAATCTAGTGTCATATTCAGTATTTTTTTCCAACTACATTACACGTGAAAATAAAACTGCAATTTCACCGAAAACCCAAAAAAAGAACTTCAAATTCAGTCAACATCGACTGCCGAAAGTTTGTTTTTGTTTTTGCCATAAGTCGGTTGTCTTACTCCCTCCCTGCTGAATCACCTAAATTGAAATATTGGAGATTTTGCTACAAGTAAAATATATTAGTTCGAGTAAGAGAAACTTGAGTTATAGAAATTCTACTTAAAGAGATAAAAATCTATATAAAGATTTGTTTAAACTCATTGTTCTAAAAAATATTTGATTTATGGAATACATCAAATTAACCCTTAAGCTGTCACTACTTTGCGCTCAGTGTGAAGTCGTCAAATATTGTGCTGCCATTTTGTTTCTTTTGGGACTCTAGTTATCAACCTACAGGAGTTGTATAATACATCGATCGAGTAAATTTTATGTTTAATTAAATTTGTTTGACAAAGCGTATCTCAATGTTTTATTATTTATATAAAAAAAAGAAATATCTATATATCTGAGAAATTTTGGTAAACAATTGCAGAATTTTTGCATCTGTCTATTAGAAAGTTCATTTAATTGAGGATACTTTACATATTCTGTTATGAGAGAGTAATATACTTTATATGCTTTATTTTAAATGAATTTCTACTTCTACTCTACCGATTTGATTAATATATCTTTAATAGTAACATTATGACAAATTGAAGTTTAATTTGGGTTTACTATATTATATAAAATCCTGTTAGTTCACACACTATAATTATTTTATTTTTAGGAATTTTTATTTCATAATGGAAGCAGTAAAAGACGATATGCAACCTAAGAAATCTCGAGTGGATCTGTCTTCTCTACCTACTAGACAATACTTAGATCAGACTGTGGTACCAATACTGCTTCAAGGGCTTTCCTATTTGGCAAAAGAGAGACCATCTGATCCAATTCCAGCTTTAGCCAATTACCTGCTTAAAAATAAAAACACATATGAATCCAGCCCGCAGAATTCACCTCCTGCTGAAACGACAGAGGCTGAAAAAATCAAATAATATTTTCCATTTATTTAAATGTACAATTTCCTCTTCTAATATCAATTGAAGTTTTTTTACATAATAAAATATCATTTAATAATTTCAGTTTGTTTACATCTCATGCGATAATTGTAGCTACATTTATCTTAATAATTACTTGTATAATAAATATTCAATATTATTGGGAAGATATACATACAGGGTATTTCTATTATACACAAACTAATATTACTGGAAGAGCCTAAATTATACTTAAATACTGGTATTATTTTTAATTTAACTTCTTGTATATAAGTAATTGAAGTAGCTACTAATTATTTGATTGATTATTAAAGATTTTTAAATATCATTGCAATTGGATTTGTTGGTAGAATCGATAGTATTGCCACATGCACATGTTCGGCTTCCTCTTCCATCGGGTAAGCAGATATAATTGGCTGGGCATTGATCTTTGTAGTAAAGACAAACGTTTGTTAATTGTGGACATCTATCTGGAACTGTAACTAGGCCATATAATTTATTACCAGTACCACCTAGTGGCACTTTTAATGGTTCCAAACGTTTTAGGTTGTACTTCTCCACTATTTCAATCTTCCTCCTGAAACAATGTTAATTTGAATAACTACAAAGTTTAACATGAAGTAAATCTATGCACATTTTGTAGCAAAACAGAAATTATTGTAATAGAATATTACATTAAAACACAAGTGACCAGTGCTGTAAGCATGAAGCTCCTGTGGTAAGTGTCTAATTTGCGCCTCTCTGTACCCCAATAATATAAAAACTTAAATTTAAATAATAGTAATTTTTCATAAATTTTCTTTTGCTAGACGAACACGAGACTGATGTTAGCACTAAATTTAGTAAAATAATTGCACACGACAATTTATATTAGAAACTTAAAACTAACTCCGGCATTTATGTCTGACATGTAAATTTGTAGAATAAGTATACAGGTTCGGATTCGGACCGCGTACTGAACTAGTCACGTTTACCAGGTGCAATATTGTTTGAGTAAGTCTTGATTATTATAATTCTTCCTTATATTCCTAATTATTATTTTTTTAGCAATTGCGGGTGAGTATTAATTTATTTATCTGAGATTAAGTGAGACTAGGTGAGCTTGTCTGGGCCACCACTATCGGTGGTGGTGAAACTGTGAATCCACCTTTCATTATGTAGGACGAGAATAAGTTCCAAGATGATCAAATTAAATCGGATTATAATTACCAAGCCAGGCAACCAATGGAGGCTTGAATAAATAACAAGACCCCACTCGTAAGTTCATTTATTTCAACGGATTCCAGTCCGTATCAAATATACATAGAACCACACGCGGATCATAAACCCTCGTTCGATCGGCAGCAAAAAGCTAATATTCCCTCAATTATAAAAGAGGAAGCTAGAGGCAGAAGTAGGGTTGTGGTTATATTCTCCAAATTTTGCGAATTCTTAAATAGTAATTTCTTGTCTGATACTTAGTTAAATACATTAATCTCCTCCCTCCACATCTCAGGCAAGGGACTTATGAGGAGTATAGATAAATCGTTTCGTGTAAAAGAGATCAAAGATAGTGCTAGAAACTCCCTTAATATCGAAATTCTTAGCGCCAGTTGTATAAAACTTTAATCTGTTAATTACCACTTGATTAAAATCTTCAACTGGTTAAACTGAAAATTTTGTTGATGGCACTGATCATACGTTAAACAAGTGATTAAGGCTAAATTAACTAATCCTTCAATTTTGTTTGATTAACACTGGGTTAGCGGACAGAACCTTAAATGCCACAATATTTATTCACATTATTATCATGGAAAATAATAATTTATATTGATTGATTGAAACGCTTTTTGTGCCAGACAAATTGGATTAACAAATATAGAAATTGATTTTGCCTATCTAAAGATTGTTTCATTTTTAGATAAAAGATTTCAATTTTAACTATTCAAAAACAAAAAGATCAATACAACTAATAATAATAATAATTTAATTTATATATTCTGTTATATTTAGAAATAACTTCTTTACTTCAAGACAAATGATCGAACTAACACTATGTTTCTTTGCAACCACCTTATTTTAACAAACAGTGATTTTATAGGTACGTATAAATCTATTACAAATAATAATAATAAATAGATTTTTTTAAATATTATACATAATATAAATATTAGATACAATTGAAAAAGGTAAAGTTCAGTTGAGTTGTAATAAGAAATACTTGACAATATGTTAATGTGCCAAAAGCCGATGAAGAAAGAATATCAGTACTAGAGTACACACATGTCAACATATTATCTAAAATGCAAAGGTGCGGTTGATTGTATGTATTAGAGAGAATTATTGCAACAACAAGAAAATTCTTTTTGTTTTACATTCAATTTGGTTAGCGATGTAAATCTGACTATACTGGATATATTTGGGAATCAAATTGAACATACAAGAATAGAAATTGTGGTAATAGCACTAACGGTACTTGACAGCATCGCTCGTGTGTTTTGGAGATGATGAACCTCTTATTAGCAAACATTCGGAAATATTAATAAATGCTACATTATATGAGGAACTGAAAAATATCAAATCACAATCCATCACAACATTGAAAATATTACATGGAATATATTATTCTTTATGCATTTTTTTTAATTTCGCTTAATTTTATAGAATATTCTGCATTTATAATTTTAAATTAAAATTTATTTTTATATTTTGTATCGTATTCTTTCATTTGCTTAATTTTTTCTTTTGCAAGCATAATTTCAAAATCATTCGTTTAAATTAAATGCCGCTACATTTAAAAAACGAACTATATTTTGGTTATTAAGTATTGTTAACTTAACATTAATATCCTAAAGTTGTCAATTAAATAATCAATTTCTAATCGAACATTGAACAACGGGATTTTGCTTAATCAACGATCAGTGATTAACCCTCGATTTATTAATATTAAGCGTCTTAACCGAAAAGTGGAAAAAATTGACTAATCAGGTTTCACTTTTCAACCATCCGCCACCATTCTGTTTACAATCAGAGGGCATATCTTAAACAAAAGAATTTTTTAACCTCAATTGCCCATTAACATTTTCATCCCAAGAGTCATACAATGTTTTAATTGCTTGAGATACAGCCAGACCACCAAAGTATGCAAAAGTAAGGAACCTATCTGCCCCTTCTGTGCCGGTTCTCTCAAAATAGAAGCTTGTCCAACAACAATTCTTGCTGCATATATTGCAAAGCTTCCCACTACTCAAATGAATTTAAATCGAAATTGGCCAATAGAGTGCAACGAATTTGCTTGCAAATAAAAATTAATCAAGCCATGGCCTTTTATGGGTATTCCTTCCACGAAACGTCCTCGATCAACCCCTCCTCTACTCAACTTGATAGAGACTTTCCTAGAACCCTTTCGACGGTTGAGCCCTCCCGTGTCCCCACTCGGCCCGTCTTTTCTTATACTCTATCTAAAGCAACTCTTTCTATATCTTTTGCTTAACACTCTGTTCGTGAGCGGCTGGATTCCGGCAGCGACTCATCCAGAGGAAACCTCCATAAAAGAAAAACCTAAACCTAAAACTCCGGAAAAAAAGCCCTTAAGGCAATCTTCTTCTATGGGATCCTCTTTATCCATTCCATCGGCTCTATCCTATAATGTACTTGCGTATCCCCCCACATTTTATATATAACCTCATCGATATATTAATTAAAGCCATTAACCATTTTGCCTCGTTCAATCCCAATGGTTCTCCCGTAATTTGGTAAACCTCCTCACGACTCTCAATAACCTCGTCCTTTGTTCAAATCATGAATCATACGACGAAACGACTGGTTAGTTGGAATATCTAATCCGGATATAACAAAAAAAACGATTTGGAACGCATGACATATGAATTGAATATTGGCGCTGTCCCCTCATGTGAAACCTGGTTTCGGCCAAAGAAATCGTTCTATATTACCCGCTTTAGTTCCTTCCATAATATGAGAGAAGACTGGTACGGAGAAGTTTCTTCCTGTTTTAGTCACAAACTTCACGCAAATTCGTTAATTCCTATTTACAATGCCCCTCCTATTCAATTTGTGCAGTCATCTCTATTTGACATAACCATTCTGTCCGGATATTGTCTTCCTAACCGATCCTTGAATAGAAACAGATGTATTCACATTTTTAATTCACTACATCCCCCCTTTATAATAGTAGAAGACTTTAATTCACAAGTGCCTCATCCACCAATTCTATAACCGCAACGGTCTTGAGTTGGAAGCGGCTGTAAACTCCCTAGGCTTTGTAATATTGAATGACTGTCCTTCAACCAAACTAGCTCAGAATATTATCGATCTAGTAACATCTGATCTTGCACTTAAAATTAAGACAGAAACCCGTTAGGATTCGTATGGCAGCGATAATTTTCTTATTTTGATTGACATTTCCTCAAACTATCCTCCCGATAAACCTGCTAGTTCCTCGTATCTAGTCAAACCAAAGCACACAACCTGGAACAAATATAGAGAATGCCTCTTGAATACGTTTTTTTATAATCCTGCCCCAGATTACTCTAGTCTCGAAAAATGGTTTGTGGATGCAGCCGTTATTTCCTCTTCTTTTAGACCTACACGTTCCCATAAACCGCATCGTGATCATTGTCCATGGTGGGACAAAGAATGCTCAGAGGTGGTTTATAAAACATTTCCTCGCCATATTTAATCAAACATGGAGAATATCCCATCTAGTTGCGGCGAGAAAGGCAATGGCCGAAGCCAAAAAACTTCTCCGCAAAAAGAGAAAAGGCTTCCTTTTGTAATACTATAAATCGTACTTCATGTTACTGATCCACTATTAAAAAAATCAATAGAGTTTCTCTAGAAACTTACTCCTTCCTTCATGTAACAATCCTCAGTGGTTATTCTAATATGTCATCCATGCCCTTCCGCACCCCCTAACAAATCCGATCTCGTTAGAAGAACTTAATGTGGTCTTAGCTAATAGGAAGGATCATGACAACATCTAGCATTCAATGATAGGGGGTTCACCCGCCTCTAAGAGAGACCACCTAGTCCTTATAATCAATAATATCTTACAACAGGGTGTAATTCCAGAGAGCTGGATCCCTAGTTACAGGCCGATTGCGATCTCATGTGTACGGAAAACCTTTGAGAGCATAATTAAGCTTCGTCTAGAGAGATGGTGCGATTCTAATGGCAAATTTCCACCTTCTATCACGGGTTTTAGAAAAGCATATATGAAAATGTAACCTCTTTATACTACGAGATAATCCATGTTCTATCGTTAAACAAATGCCCGTGGGCTGTTTTCTAGATATCAAAAAAGCTTTTGACAACGTATGCATTGCTTATATGAAGGAGGTTAACATCGGTCTGGGTATCCCTTAACTCCTGATTAACATAATAATAGAACTAGTAGATATACATCATTGACTTAGACACGTCTTCCATACCCGGAGTCAAAGTTGGCTCTTTTGCAGATGATTTTTTTATATATACTCGGTAGAATACTTTCCGATTAACGTTGCTCAAGATATCAATGTTGTTCTGGCACAAATGTTTAGACGTCACTCTGATGAGAACTTGGAGCTATCTGTATACAAATGCAAATCCATTCGTTTTTCCAGTAGGTTCCGTAATATTATTCCTGATATTGTTTGTCCTATGGGAGTACAACCAAATATTTACTGATGGCTCCCTTGTTGCCACAAAGTTCTGCATTAAGGACAACATCTGGATCCTCCATATTAAGAACCTCCTTTTTAATTTACGGAACAAAGGCTTATACATATACAACTATGGCGGAATCATGTCTCCTTAACAAGCCAGACCAAAGGATTGAAATATTTCGCAATATAAAAAAAGAAATAATTTTATATGCCAGGTTGAAGAATGGCCCCTTTCACAGTCAATGGAAAATTAATATGTTAGGTCGACAAAGATCGGGCCTCTTGAGAAGCCGATGGCACCTGTACGAGATTAATGTAATTGACAATCCACTTTGCATATGCGGAGAAGTTGGGACAACAGATCACCTTTTTTTGTAATTGCCTCGAACGATCACCAAATTTATCGTGACCTTTTAGAATATATTAAAAAATCAAATTTGATCATATAATAACTCACTCCCGCACTTTCTTAAAACTACTAACTATCCCCGACCAAAGCTCCTCTATCACAACACAGGGGTGTGTTGTGACAGAGTTCCAAGTTCCATTGTAAACTAAACCTGTCTCATACTCACTGGCGCGCGGTGTATATATTTCATGAAGATAATATATACAGGTTGTGCGACTAGTGGTCAAACTGTTTTTTTTTTGTTTAAAACACGCGGCGCTTTATGGATGGCAGGAATTACAGTTAAGTAGTAGTTAAGTTACATCCCAAGCATAGTGGCAGCTCACTCGCAACAGAGCGGGAACTGCAATTTATTACTATTACTACTAAGTACGTGAGTAAGCGCATTCAATCGTTCCGTTAGTGAATGCGAAATTTCAAATATCCGTATAAACGCGTGCTTTTCTACGCGCAATTTTTTAGCGCATATTTAGTCGCACTCATCCAAGAAATTAGAACAGGTTCTATTTTCTTGACTAAATCAACGCGCGCAATTATTGTACTAAATTTAGTGCTAACGCCAGTCTCGTGCCAGGCAATCCTAAGACTCATCTGAATTTGTCAATTCTCATGCAAGAAAATAGAACCTTTAGAATTTCTTTGATGAATGCGTCTAAATATGCATTGAAAAGTTGCGCGTAGTAAAACACGTCAATATACTTTATAAATGTCGAAGGACATTTCATTAAAACTGAGTAGTTAATTTGATTGAAATCGATAACAATTTTTATTTGAAATTCTATTAGTCCATTCAAAGAAGTGCTGTGCTGCTTTGATATCATCAAATTAATTTGATTCATTTGATTGTATAAATTTGATATAGCTTTTTGCGGATATGCTATGACAAGTCAATGCAATGCAAACACACTACGACTAAATTTTGTTACAATTGCAATACGCCTCTGCACTGCAACTACACTAATTTGTATGTGTATTACCCTTTACTTCGCTGTAATTCTTGCACAAGCGCAAATTTTAGTGTAAGTGAAATCTGATTTGTCATAAATTTAAAAATGGTTTGATATGATTGGTTTATAATTATAGAGGGAAATAGTATGCAGCAAACCGCCGAAATGCACCGCGAATGATCATCAAACGCAACATGTATGACCTAAACCTCGCCCATATTTAAGAATGAGCAATGTTTACAGTGCTGATGATAACCACGACGTAGTGAGTTAATTGCATTTTTTGGGGAATCATTAGTGTCACGAATAAAACAAAGAAAATTTGCAAAGTTATTGTGTAAAATATGAAAAAAATATGAAAAAAGAGAAAATCGCTGTAAAAAATATTGAATAGTATTATTTTTTTATAAACTAACATTTATAGAACAAATTATCACTTACGAAATCCAATCAGACCAATAAATATGTTCTTCGGTCACAGAAATTCCAAATGGATATGTGCAATTGGTAGCCATGATTTGTGGCACCTTGTTATCGATATTAACACATACAATCATTTTAGTTCCAGCATCCGCATAACACAATTGTTCGGTATAAAAATCAATTGTTAATGAGTTTGGAAGTTGTACGTGATTCTTTCCTTGGATAAATATTTCCCTTCCCGAGCCATCAGCATTTGCCCATTCTATTTTGGGATTGACACGATCCCAATCACTCCAAAATATTTTTCTAAAATGATGCAGGTTTAATAAATATAATCAATACTCGCAATAAATAAACTTGCCCTCTCTGTGGATGAACTGAAATTCCTCTAGGATTTACCAAACCAGCAGTGATTATAGACTTTCTTAATTTTGATTCTATATTGGCCACATCAATAGTATCTTTTGTAGAATCTGTCCAGTATATATTTCTAGATACCCAATCTACAGCAATACCTTCCGGAGATCCAACATCTGTAAAAAAATATATAATACTCTTTTAAAACTTGTTTTTATTAATTTACCTTTACTGACAAAATCAGATTTATCTGAGCCATTGTATGAAGCGCTTCTGATAGCTTTCAAATTAATATCACTCCAATAAAATCGTCCACCAAAACAATCAACACCTAACCCCACAGCTAACTGATAGTATTTTATTTGTACAGGCCGTCCTGGCATTTTATCAAAAGGAATTTTAAGTGTAGCCACTCCTTGATTTACTAACAAAAAGTTGCCGTCATGTTTTGGCGTCATGTAACATATAGATCCATTTCCAGTAAAACCAGGATTACATTGACAAACAAATCGTCTATTAGCATCAGTTACACAAGCAGCGCGAGGATCGCAAAGCTTTGGATCAATATGACAATTCTTCTCGGAATAACAGATGAAACCGTCTCCATAGAATCCTTCAGAGCATTTACAAACAAATTGACTTTGCTGGTAGTTATAATCACAAGTGGCATGAAGACCACAATTGTTAACAACATTGCAGCCAACAGGTCTCGGTCTGCATTCTGTTATACCATCACCAGTAAAATCAGGTTTGCATGTACAATAATACGTCTGATATTCTTCATCGTAAAGACATTGTGCGTTTTCAACACATACTCCTCCACCACATGTACCTTCAAGTTTTACGCATTGATGTTGCGAGTCACGCGTTAATCCTTCTTTACAAACACAGTCATAGCTTTCAGTCAACTGAGAGAATTTGCAAGACTCAGTTTCAACGCAATCATCATCACTAACACAATTTGCTAAAAAACACAGATTATATTTTGGTATAATAAAAACCACAACACTTACGAACAATATGGCAACGAAGTCCATCTCCTTGGTACCCTTCATTGCAACTACAAACATCATTTCCTGTATCTTTATTAGTAACACAAGATGCATGAACATCACACATATCATGTTGAGTGCAAGAATCCTCCATTTCAATGCATTCATAACCGTCGCCCATAAAACCGGGATTACAAAAACATTTATACTTGCCACTATTCAAAAACAAGCATTGCGCTTCGGCGTGGCAATTGTTATAATCATGGCAAGAATCTAAAATTAAAATTATAAATATAATTTAATTAAGTAAACATAATGATTAAAATACTGTGCGGTCCTGATAAGCCCATTGTCAATAATTTTGTAGTTGTTTGGCATGACTGATTAACTATTTTAAAACCTTTTGGGCAGAAACATATTGTAGAATTGAAACAAACAACTTCAGGAGCTTAAAATTGGTTGCTGAATTTCAGAAAGTTATAATATAATTACTGACCTGATTGTTCTACTCTTTCAGATGTTTGTTGCACGGTGTCGTTTCTAATGCAATATTTTGAGATATTATCTTTTACATATCCTTCGGGACACCAGCATACACCTAGAAGGCACCTTTCAATAACATGAATGCTTTGAGTAGTAGTTTCTTCTAATATTGGTGGTGTTTCTGTTGTAGTGGTTGTGGTTGTTGGAACCGGTGTACATGTATAACCGTCTCCTTGGTAGTCAGGTAAGCAATAACACGAATATGAATTAGTTTGCTGACTTATTGAACAATAACCAAATGGTGAACAGTTATTATTGACATTACAACTTTGAGATATAAGTGGTTGACAATGTTGTCCGTTTCCGGAAAATCCTGCTTGGCAAAGACACATTGCTACGTTTCCACGCATTATGCATTCAGCATTTTCATTACAGGTAATTCCTTCGCATGATTTTGCGTTTTCACAAATTCGACCATTGCCCTCAAAACCTGGATTGCAAAGACATCGAAAATTGCCAATTTCATTAACGCATTGTGCATTGTAATCACAATCGTGGATGCCGGTAGTACATTCATTTATATCAACACAGGTCTCTTCATTATTTTTGTACATTTGCTGATAGCCAGGATTGCATACGCATCTAAATGTATCATCTTCAACAACACATGAACTGTTTGGACCACACGTTGCCCTACCTTCATCGCATGGATCCGTATCTAAAACATTTTTAAATTAAGATATTTTATGTATTTAAATTGGTGGTTTAATGGTAATCATCCAAGATTAAGGCGGAATGAATGTTTACAATAAATAGCCCCATAAGAATAAAAGATTGGTTTTGATGGTTAGTCAGGAGATAATTTAAATATCAAAATTCCTACATGACTCAAGTTTGTGGTAACAAGTAGGGCATAATTGCGAGTTTACATTTGAAACTGTTGATTCCAGGGGTCTCGGGATCAAATCCGCGCAGTCCTTAGATAGAGAGTAAACTTTTTCAGGTTAAAGAAAAGTTTTATCTATCAGAACTTTCGTTCTGATAGATAAAAACTGCAAGCCCCGTGTACTGTCTAGATGTTGCGAGCACAAACCCAATATTAATAACTAAAGAACCGAATATGCAAATTGGAAAAATGTAGTATAAAAAAAATCAAACTAGACTTACCTCCCAATGGTCCAATTTTGTTGCTTAGTCCAAACCTAATAATTTGTTCTCTGGCTTCGTAACTGATGAAATTTTTCCCAACTTTTAATCTCCACGTAGTGCCAATAGGTATTTCACCAAATTTGCAATAATCAAAAACAAAACTTTGCTCAATATTATAAGGAACATGAATCTCTTCATCTAATTGAACATATTTAAATGAATGCGATGATGAAGATTGGATAACTCCTGGAGATGTTAAAGTATATTGCTCCTGATATTCGTTTATGCTTATGCGAGAATCTATCGGTAAATTTGGAATTTCTCCGGCGATTTCAGCTTCCAGTTTTAACTGATCGAAAACATCCAGACCGAAATATTTTTGTCGGATTTTAATATTTTGATTTGTATTTGGGAATGTTATTGTAGCTGTATGATTAAATATGCCACCAGTCAATTGGAAACCATTTAAAGCATCATTTACAGGTTTGGCAAATACCCACCCAATTGTGGCACCTAATATTTGTAGTGACTGGATGTCAAAACCTATTTCGCTTGGTACTTTTGACATGGCAGTATAAGCCCTCGCATCTAACATAACTACATATGATTGTAGATCTAAATTTTCAACATCGTGATTATTAATTCTTGCCTTTAGTTTCCCGTTCACCCTTAATGGCACATCTATAATTAAATTAAAATTGAAACATCCATTTTAATTTAAAAAAAATAAATATAAGAAAGAGTATTGCTTTAAAAAATAGAACATTGACTATTTATTGTTTTAGGAAATTTTTAAGGACGCTGACAATTTGTAACAAGTGTTTGGGACTAACTGGCCAAAATATGGTTACAGTTTACAGAAGAATACATACTTTTGGCATTAAATATCACCGCAAAATTTTGTTTCTACTTTTTATTTCACAACATCGCAACGCTTGATGTTGCTGGGAAACACGATAATGGACTCATGAATGGCATAACATTATACGATTACTTTGAAAATTGGCGTTTGATTGATTTTGATAGAAAAGTGGACGCGGATTCATAAAAAAATCGAAATTGAGATTTCAACGAAAAATACGTTTTGGAGGTCCCTAAGTCTAAAAAAGTGGTTTTTAGAAAAATGTATGTGTGTGTATGTGTGTGGAACGCATAACTCGGACAGTTTTTAAGATAGCGTTCTGAAATTTATTGGAATATGTTAGAAGTACGCTGTAGTTGTGCCGCCCGTCGTTTCGAATAGTTAAATTGGCAACACGTGGTGGTAAATTTTTCTTCAAAAATCAAAATAGTTGCTCAATTCTATAGTAATTTAACCCAAGAAATTGAATTAAATTAGTTTTAGATCGATATTTTAATGTCTAAGAACTGATGGCAGAAATATATTGTTGAGGGAAAAGTTTTAGTACGCGCTGCGTCCCCTAGTTTTTACTCCACAATCAAACATAATACATTGAAACTTTATCTTACAAGTTTTAAACTGACTTGTTTTATAGACCGATGAAAATGGTAAATTAATTAAAAAAGACAATCTGGGTGATGTGCAAAAAGACCACTGTTACGCAGACTAAAGCCTTATATGCACTATGCCAGTATAGTAGTGGTGGCGAGTGACCTATACTTACTGCTAAACGATTTAGTAATATACTTTAGTTATTTTACTATCCACTCAACAAAACTTGACTATTCGCACACGTTTAGTTACTACACTACTACTGGCTATTGTACTAAACTCTTCGCTGTACTGGAAACAATGTTTTATTTTATTCAAGAAGTTATAAATCTGTTAATTTCATTAAAATTCTGAAATAAATACTTTGTGTTCTAATTTTTGTAAATAGCAGTATTAATCAATAATTAATATATGAATAATTCACCTCTTTTTATGCACGATTTTCCATTTCCATAAAAAGGTTTTTTGCAACTACAACAAAAACCTTCTTGATAATCAATACATTTAGCTTGTAAGTGACAATGGGATGTAGCCATGGCGCAAGTTGTAGGTTGTTCTACAACCACTGGTAAGACATATTTATCAGGTTCTTCTATATTTTCTTCAGGATCAATATCACCAATTCTAAACAACCACTGTCCAGGTAAGTTCATATTTGATCGCCTAAAACAAACAAACAAAAACAAATCCAAATTAATAAATTCAAAACCAATTTATTATAAGATTGACTTACTGATTAAGAAATCTAACTTGATCCGTTCCCGATCCTTGTAATGTATAGTATCTTCCATCGGCAGAACTAAATCCCGCTTGTGCCCTGGCATCGGGCAAGCCTGATTCATCACCCATACCTTGAATCCATTGTATGCCATTTTCAGCGTACAAAAATTCAACGTAAGATTCAGTACCATCGGAATAAATAGCAACTTGGTATGTATTTAATTTGTCAGTGCCATTATTATGATAACCTACACGGTACCACGTTGCAATAAACACAGCTCTTGTTGTAAAATCATCTGCATAAGAAAATGCCTCTCTAATTGTATCGCTACCACGTGCTAAATATGATTTATCCAAGGTTTCAATATATGAAATTTCCCCAGTTCTCGTTGTATCAACATTGGAATATAATGGCGATATTATAGGATAATCTAAAGGAAATTCAATATTGAAGAAAGTAGGAATATCAGTTTGAAATGATAGTATGCCGTTGCTATTTACCTAAAAAAGATGAAATTTTATGGCAACATATCGTAACATATTAACCCATATTTTATTTATAATTTAATGTAACAAAGATTAGTTGTTGTCAATGCGTTGCACTAAAATAGATAATAGTAAAAAGCGATTGATATAAATTGATATTTGGAGATCAATAACCCCAATAAACGAGTTGTTGTTTTAAAATAGAACGTGGCCTTTTGATACTGCTTCTAAGTATTCTATCAATGTATGCATTATAGTTTAATTAGACTAAGTATATAATGTATATTGTAATTAGATGCAAAAATCAACTTATTGGATAATTTATAGTTAAATATAATAAAATTTAGATAGTTGTGTATGTTGTGGAAGCTACAATAAGTTACAACGTTGGGCATTCTGTTGAAAAAATAATTACTGTATTGTAGTTTGATGCTAATTGCTTCAAGATTGTAAATATAAATATTGCATTTTTAATCTACACTTACACCAATATACAGTATGTAGTAATATTATTATAACAAATAAAAAAGTTTTACACATTTTTTTTAGTTTCACCAAATACCCAGAATTGCCAATACTACCGTTGGGCGTTGAGAGGATAACAAAAATTAAAAATGGATTATATTCTGTAATGTATTAATGTTAAGTTGGTATTTATTATGTATTATAGTTAAGTTTCGGTGTGGGTTCATTTTAGTTTCAAAAGAATGTGAAGATCAAGTAGGTGTATTGATGAGCTCTGTGCAAAGCAAAACGGTTGTAGCAACTTTGAATTGTAATTATTATTTTTATTTTTTTATTAAAATTTTTTTAAAACTTGCTTTATAAATTTACGACATTTTTAAACATTTGAAACATTTCTTCTAAGCATTATTAAATTTTAAAATATGACAAAACCGGTTTTATCTTTCTCTAAAATATCTCGACCCGCAAATTTTTGTTTGTCATCAAAAAAGAAAGATGAAAATACAAAATGGTAACATCTGTACAAAAAGCTCTCTCTTGCCCAAAGAAAATCCTAGAAACGGTATAAATTAAATATTTTTTAATTTGGGTTACGATGTAAAGGAATAATGGAAAATGTCTAGAGTTATTTCAAAATGTCAATAAATGTGGTACAATTTTTAAAATTTCTACTAAAATAAGTGTTTTAAATTAATTCAAATAGAAAAATATCGAATGTTTTCGGAAAAATCACAAAATGTTTTTATGCATATTTTCTATATACTATAAAATTGTTTTAAAATATAAAAACATAACCAACATGTATGATTTCGGTTGTTTGTATGCTCGAGAAGATAGACGAAAATTACGCTAAAATGTGTAATTCAAGTGCTGTAAAGCTGCGTTGGCTCTTCAGTCTTTATTAATAGTGTAATCGTATAAAATCAATATTGTCAATTTAATGATTGGTGTAAAGCCAAACGAGTAAAAATAAGTACTATAGAAATGTTGCTAGCACATTTTGAATTAAAATTCAAAGTCTACAAGTGTTTTATATTGTGGACCATGTACTTAGCGGTGAGGATAAAATTAACCAAGAAGAAATAAATATAAAGAAGTTTTCAAGTCATATATTTTTTTAAACAAAAGTCAGTTAAATATCACTTTAACAAAAATGAACCATCACTTGAGAATTCCTTAAGACATAGAACCGGGATATTTATTGGATATAGTTAGTGTAAGTACATTGACAATCGAACGAGGACAAAGTATCGCAATGTACAAGCAATGAGTAAAATTTTGTAAAATTGGCAAACATGTTGTTGTTGTCTATCGCAGGCCGGTGTTACTCGCATTTTGGAAGAATGACGGGAAGTAAGCTTAAAAGCTTGCCAAAAATTCGGTGGATTGATGATCGAAGATTGATTTGGAACATCGACAATTGTAATAGATTTGATTTGAGCAATTTTCATAGAATTTTCAGAAACTCTAGGAGAAGTTGCTTTAACCATATAATATCTAGCATACCCAGAAATTTTCTTGGATGCATAAGAGTACGGAAAGATTTTTTTCTTATAAAATATTATTATTATATCTAAAACTTTTTTATACTATGTTAGCAACTTTTGAAGATAAATATTAACACCACAGCGTTCAATATAATATTACCCACATATTTTTGATTTATATTATCAAATATAAATCAAATATTTTGAAGAAATCATTCTGAAAAGGAAACTTATTAATTGTAAAAATACTAATTTTAAAAGACTTTAATAATTAGAAAACTGGTAAAATGATTCTAAACAGTTTGTTTATTTTTGGGCTTTACTCGGATTTACATTTTGCGAATTTCTAATGAAAACAATGCGGTAGGGTTTGTACATTTTTATTAATCATGTATGTCTTCAATTTGCTTTATGTTCAAAAACTGATGTTTAATTAATGCTATTTTGTTTGTCCAACTTATTAGCAATATATATGCGCATAACCCAAATAATAATTAAAATTGTATACCTACTATAGGTCAAGAGTGGACAAACTTTTTAACTGAAGGACCACAATAAATTTAAATTGAAAAGTGGGCCATATTTTTGCTAAATATTTATTGTTGGTGACTTTTTTGAAGTTGTCCAAATAAATGATAAATGATTCGGCTGCTTCTGCTATAGGTCGTACTGGGTTCTCATCATAGGAGGAAGAACATTCCACAAACAATATAAATGCATTCAGTTCCAAAATAAAATGTAGTTAGATCATTAAAAAATTGACAAAACATGCTATGTATGTGCAAAATATCAATTGTTTTGAGAAGCTGAAACTAATAATGAAAACAGATACTTATTCTAAAAATTATATGTAGCCAGTAATAAAAATGACTTGCTTTAAATTGATTTTAGCAGCATTTCTGGACTATTACTGACAGGTGAATACTTACAACTACAACTTTACTTTGTGGTTGCGCATACAACCATTAAATACAACTACATACTAAGTATTTCAACAAAATCAACTATATTAATTTTAACAAATTGAATTAAAAAAAATAATTAGTTAAAAATTGTTTTGTTGATACAGCAATAACTAAATTTTCCGATATAAAGATCTTAAAATATTTAAATCTTAATTGACCTTTAGCATTGGTAAGTGTAAATAAACATATGCATTTGAGTTTAATTTTAATTACGAATATTGCAAATAATAATTTAATTTGTATTTGAATTTAATTATTAAATGGTGTCTAAGTTTGAATGTAGAATATTATAATTATTAAATAATTACAATGCCATTAATCCATGTTTGTAATTATTCAATTTAATTATAATTTTATAAATAGAATATTATAATATTATTATATTATATTTTATTCTATAAATACTTAAAATACATTTATTTTATTATGCTATTTCATAATAACCCTGGATAATTTTAAATAAAAGAAATACTAAATATTATAGTGAATCGACTATCATTATCTGTTAGATTTAAAAAGTATAATAAATGTGTTTATTATATTTTAAAAGAAGATATCAAAATATGATTTAAAAGTGTAAATAGAGGATGCTAATGAACTCAAAGCCATAGATAGATAACAACTCATGAATGACATTTTTATTTAAAACTTTATTTTTAAAATACGTTTTATAAACTTTGGTATTATTATTTATAGTACATTGTTTTAATTAATTTACTTTTAACAACAACGCTAATTCAATTTGTCAATATATCATATAATCATAATTATAAAATGTTACTTACAAATATCGATTTATATGGTATTCCATAAAAGACGATGGGAACTTTCAGTTTTATTTCTTTCGATGATAAATCATCTCCAGATGGAAGTGCATTGCTAAGTTTGTGGTGGTACAACAGCGACTCGGGGATGGCTTTTGCCGCTGTAAAAAACACGACACACCACAGAAGGGTGTATGTTTTATCCATTTCGAAAATGCACTAATAAAAGAATCTTCTGTACAACTTGGCTCTTATCACTGGTTAAATAAGTTCACAGTTCATCGCGTTCATGCTGCCATATCAAATCGTGGTTATTTATATAATAAACAATTACAAAAATTACCCGCCTAGTCCTATTAAATTATCAGTTATTACACTAAACCAATAGGAATTTATTTAAATATTGCTCAAATGGTGGACTATATTGATTTGCTAATTTATAAAATAAGTTTTAAAAAATCAGCTATCAATATATCTATAAACTAACTTACTAACTTATAAGTTAGTTTATAGATATTTATACAGATATTTATTTATGTTTTTGTAACTATAGTTGATAGGAAAAATCAAACGTAAACAACACATAAATAAAACATAATTAAACCGGCCCAATAAAATTTAAAAATCTAATATAAATGTGACAAATTGTAATCAAAATGCAATATATTATAATAGAACAATATTGAGTACAAAATAGATGTTATGGTAGCTGAACTAGTTTAGGATGTAGGGAAAGGTAAAATAAAAATTGTTTCAAGATAAAAATGGTAATATGGGATGCCTGCATTAAAAGTGTTATGTTTTATTTTTCAAAAGTTTGTGGTACAAAAGTAGAATTGACAGAATCAGTTCAATTGTGGGTGTTCAGCACTTAAGGTGTAGCAACGGAGAAAAGAAAAATAGTTACAGGATGGATGCAAAAGACCGAATAGTTGAAATTTGTATGGCTGGAATGGATTATAGAGACTACTTACCTAAATAACTGAATTGCAAAGAAATTTAATGGACAAAAAAAAAGATAAATAAAAGAAAATGCGTCAATGAAGATGAGATCGGTTTCGCTATACTTAAACAAATGAAGCAGAAAAAATTGGAAAATGTATACATGCTTTTTATATTAAACAATTCGTATATTATTTGTGTTAACCCTGTCACATGGCAATATAACACGAAGAATAATTATTGCAATAAAATCAAAGTGAGTCGTTTTAAAAACTAAAATATGAACATTTATTTTTATAAATGCTAACCTAACCTAAACAAAAACGAATGGAAATCGAATTGAATTATTTAAGAAAAAAATTAAAATTAACCCAGCTATCATCTGCCAAAGTTTGTCATAGAGCACTTTGTATATACGCTACTTCGTTCAGTTTTGCATTGATTTCTATTTATTTATTATTTTCATGGCATTTCTGGATCTAATTCAAAAATTGTTTGAAGGTCACAGTGACCCCCTATGCTCAAAAAAGTTCAGCTATAGATCATTGACGCAAGCATGTTACTTTTGTTATAGGTACGTGCTGCTTCCTCCTATGCAGGGTGATTCATAATAGGTGTACAAACTTTGTCGTCTTATTTGGGACGTAATTTTAAGATAAAAATGTCTATATGTCATATACTGTTTTGCTATAACTAGTATAACTTGTTTATTTCGAATGATAAAGCAATATTTCTTAATCAAAGTTACTTTATTATTTAATAGTTGTGAAATAAAACAATTTACTATGTTTTATTTCATAAGAATGGATTATCACATAGTAACGGAAATCACTTCAATTAATTATATTAATAATTTTTTATTTGAAGAAGTATATTGACAATTCTGCTTCCGGTTTAACCGGAAGTAGCATCAACTTTATTTTTGAAAATATATATAATTTTCTTTATAAAAGTTTATTAAACTTATATGCTTTAAATCAATATTTACCCAGATATTTGAGGTGGCTCTTTAGAATATTTTACTGGAAAAACCTCAGTAAGTATTGACTAGGCATATTTCTGTAATAAACTCTTTGAAAGAAAATTATATACCTAGACATTTCAAAAATAATAAAATATACAGGGTATTTTATTTTACATAACAACATTGGCGCTACTTAAGGTTAAATCGAAAGCAGAATTGTCAAAATAAATCTTCGATTAAAAAAATATTACTAATAAAGTAACTTTAATTAAGAAAATATTGCTTTTATTATTCAAAATAAACAAGTTTACTAGTTATAGCTTAGGACGATTTTTAAAACACCCTGTATATATGACCTATGTTATTTACATGGGCAAGTACTTGTATTTATAAATCCTTTTTTTATTTAAATACTTGGTATTTAAATATTTTCTGCTAAGCCTAAGTATTTAAATACATTTTTCAAGTATTTAAATATATTTTTCAAGTATTTAAAAATTTTCAAAGATATTTAAATACTGTCAAAAGTATTTAAATACTTCTAAGGTACCTATTTAAATACTTTTAAAAGAATTTAAGCTTTTAATAGTATTTAAATACTGACATTAATGTTGCTCCTGTAGAAGGATTCACAAAAGTATAGGGCAACAACGATTATGACAATGTATTGCAATTTAAAAGCATCATAGATGCTTCTATGTTCCTGCCTTGTAAATTCAAACTGCTTCAACATTTTTGTCGTACCGCATATATTGCTCATGTCATGATCTAATACCAACCAAATTATTACAAACTGATTACGAATGGGTAGAATTAGATGACAAGCACTGTTTGAAATGGTTTAAATTGCCATTGCCGCCATCAATCACGAGCACCACTAGGCACGAAATAAACCTTGAAGGTATGAAACTTATTCATATACTTTTAGGGTTAGGGTTAGTATCTCTGTCGCAATTATCAGACATTATTGCTCGAGCTGACGGTATCCCTCCCCCTATAAGTTCAGCTGATTATTATTTTTATATTACTAAATGTTTTATACAAAATTTTAATGGGCGTAAAATAATTTTGTTTAACTAATTTTTATTATAACTTGATACGCCCAGCTAACATACTCTATAAGTATTTAAATACATTAAAAATATTTAATTTAAATACTTTCAAGTATTTAATAGTAAAAAAGTATTTAAATACTTTAGGTATTTAATATTTAAATATTTTATGCTATAAAAAATATTTAATGTTTAAATATATATTTTTTTTAAGCGGAGGTAATTCATAATTACTCCCCGCAATTGTAATTTGTGTTAGTTTTTTCAAAAGTATCCATGCAGGATGGATAAAATCGGGCCAAAATAAAAAACTCCCAAAACATTTCGGGGACACATCTTTTATTTATCACACTATTAACATGTGAGTCAGTTTCCCACTCCCATCCAATAAACACCTTTCAAAAAATTTAAAAAGGACAACCCACCTTGTGACATCTCATTTGAAAAATCTTTAGGTCAGTTATTTATTTATCTGCGCACATTTTATTTTATTTTTTTAACAATTTGCAAGATAAAATAAACAAAATAATTGAAAATTCTGAAGCACTTCAATTTTTATTTTGAAATGGTTTGACATAACCAATGTCAAACCCTTTCAAAATAATAATATAAGTGTCATTTCCCTCTTCTCATCAACAAATACTTGTCAAAAATGTTACCTTGTGACCACCTCGTTTGAAAGGTCTTTATGTCAGTAATTTAGCTGTGCTTGTTTTTTTTTTAAATTGAACACATTGGAGCA
>JARJEC010113677.1:0-17593 GCA_030264575.1 Tachinus sp. AB-2021
AAAAACACCGAAAATTTGATGCTTTCATTTTACAAAAATCGTAGTTTGATAATTATGAGCTATGAAAGTGTATAAAAGGCCTTTTTACAATATTCATATTATAATAATAAATTATAAGTCATCAATTCAGAAGCACAAGATAATCTTGGTTTGTAATTTATAACCTTTGAATTGCGTAAGATGGCGCATTTTATTTAAATTAAAATTAAAAAACTATTACGTTTTTTATAGTTAATGTGAGGAGACAACTAGTGAATTTTTATATCGTATCTATTGTACTTTCTGGCCTTAATATACAAATAACGATTGATTTGATAAATTTTACAAACTTTATAATTGATCAAAAAATATTGTAGCAATCATACAGCACAAAAGATAAAAAAGGACGCATAACATGAGAGAGGTCCGGAGTATGGTCAGAGACAAAACCAGCGATGGTTGCGTCTCTGAGTATACGCAAAAACGTCGTTCATGGGCCACGCTGTTGATTGTACTATAATAACATTAAATACAGTTGCTGACTGGTATAATGCAATACCATCATGGAAAGCAAATATTATACCATAATTCTTATCATTTTTTTAGTTAGTTGATCAACAATTGATGTTTTTAAACATATATTTTTATTTAAAATCAGTTTTGAGCAAGCCTTGTAGCTCTTATTGTAATACATAATTATTGATTATATCTAGAATTTCATAGAAAAAACGATAAAATATTGCCCAACTAATCTGGTCGTTTAGAAGCTTTGAGTTTTTTCAGATTGACCATTTGTACACCCCAATTAATTTAATCCCCCACTCAATCTCTCAACAATTACTTTGTTTACTTGTCAACCTTAAAATATTGTTAATCCCTAATCCTTCCTTAATGTGTTTTATAATGTATCTGTAAATCTTTAATCTCTTTTGTTCTAATCTATTTTTGTAATATATTTTATAATGTTAAATCCGTCCCCCTTTTTAATTACGTTGTAATATTTACCTCCTTTTTTCTTATATAAATAATGTCTAGTTTCTTTGTTAATTCATTCATGTAACATCTGATGAAGACTGAGGTTCAGTTGAAACTGCAGTCACGGTGTGAATAAATAAATTGTGATAAAAAACATAGTAATTTATTTCAAATCCTGCATTATGAATTATCACTTAGTAACGGTCGATTCTATCAATTTTATTAACTAATTTGTTATTAAATATATTCTGACATTGAATTTTTCGGTTTCACAAATACCACATTAATAAAGTTTAAATAGAGTCCTAATCTTACATAATAAATATTCAGAGAGCAGTAATTCAGTATTACATTTCCAATACAGAAGCAAGGAAATGCAAAATTAAAGCATTTTGCCGTTTGAGAATAAGCCATTTGATTTATTGTTATTTCTCTGGTTTCCATTTCGCTGTCGATGCACAAATGGCAATTGATACAAGATACTTTGATTGCTTCAATTATTCATAATGAACTTACGTCTGTGTTGCATGTACTCCTAGCTTAATATGCTGTAATAAGTTTTATAATTGGAAATTCTAAGCACAAAGATATAAAATTTATGTTTAGTAGACAATAATTTACATGGAGCCTTATGAACATAATATTGTAAACACGTTGAGCGTAATATTCTGACATAATATACAAAAAAGATAATAATTTTTAGGTTAATTAACTTATTAATTATAAAATAAGTATTTAATTTAAATTGTTTCAATCGGTTAATAAATAATTGGTAACAATATATTCAGCTTAACAATGCTACGTGCCTATTTCCTTATTGCGTTTAAAGATGATACCCTTGGGATTATATTACAAATCTAACGTAATGGGATATTTTTAGGACTCGACTGGATATAAATAAGTTACGATTATTAAATTATTAAATGCTTGATAATCGATCGAATAAAAAAAATGATTATTCATCCAGCGTGGATGATATATAGTCCTTTGGGAAAGGAAATGTGAATAATGTATTACATTTATGGAAGCCAATTGTTGTATAAACCGCACACATTTTACATTCTACAGACAGGAATTATGAAGCTCGAGTTATGTGTAAGCCTCTAGACGTTTGATTATGCACGTTTAGATATTCATTCATCTTTACATAAGTATTGAAATATTACATAAAGGTGTTTAAAATCCATCTGGATGTGACGGTATTACAATTTGTTTCTTACAGCAATTTGATATAAAAGTACATTAATGCATATGTTTTTATTTAAACGTAAATAATAATTTTACTTCAAAAGAAATTCTATTAGTTTTATATAAAAATAAAAGGCTGTTTAAAATTTCAATAATATAAGAGCCTAAGTTGGGTTGTAGAACACAGTATTGATTACGTCAACATCAACCAACTGTTCTGATGTCCCACTAAAACTGATACTTATGCGCTGATTATACCTAACGAGTATAATGGCAAGACAGTGTTCTCGCTGAGTACTGGGTTGCTGTAAACATATTGCTCGACTGAGCACAACAAACTCTCGCCCACACAACTCTATCTCTCACTGGGCCTAGTGACATTTCACTTTTACAATTTAGGTGCATGATAATTTGACGTTATTTGATATATTTCGCTCGCAATTATAATTTTATTTAAAAGTGGACAAGTTGAAAACAGTAAATTAATGTAAAAAATAAGACCAACAATTACAAATTAAAGTGCCAATATCTATTAGTGGAAATTGATTCTTTGACATGATAAATTTGTCTTACTTATTTTGGCATTGCTAGTCCCACAATCAGTGCGGCAAGAGAAATGTAGTTGGTATAAAAAAAAACAGAACAAAGAAAAAGTTGGCAGTGCTTGTCACGTTTAATTAAAGTTTAACTCAATACAATGGTCAAATATTATCTAGTTACTATACGGACTAATTAGTTAGTCAAGCACACAATAACACCTTCGCAACCATTTTACCTGTTTACTTGCATCACCTACTGGAAGTAGTAGGCATTTGCAATTACTGTAATTAAAAGAAGCCTTCAAATACCGTCAATACTAATTTTCGGCGGTAAATATTTAACGTAAAACTATCAACGTGTTAACCGTTTTCTTTATGTTTATTGTTTTACAATACTTTTTTTACTCTGTTGATGCAGATTGTTCCACTCTGAAAAAATATTTGGTTGAAATTCTAAAAAAACAACCACAACATGTTGGTATGCAGATACTAAAAATTTTAATTTATAATTATTAAATTGAAAGAGCAAATCTACTGTTTGCTTTTAATGGTATTTGAAGTCAACAGTTTAGCAGGAAAAATATAGTGAGACAAGGTGTTAAAATAGTTTTTGCAGAGCAAAACTTTAAATTGATTATGTATATACATTGCTTTTCATATTTCATTAATGGTTTTTCTTCTTTTAATTCTGCCATTAAAACTATAATCAAATATCGTTAAACTTTAATTCTCTGAAAGCAATTTTCACTAGAAGTATAAATATGATGGCAAAATATTAGACTATAACAGGCAATAAAACAAGAACACTTTTCACCGTTTCTTTCAATTACTAGTTCTTGAAGTTTTTCACTCATAAAAATTAAAATTTTAAAATGTCCATTTATGTAACAAAAATGTAAAAAAATATTAAAAAAACGTTTTGTAGCGTTAGAATTGTTCTCCTAGATGATCACCTAAGAAAAACTTTCGAGAGTTACTGCCGAGAGCTATTCTTTTTTTATTCTATTTTGATATTCCTTAAATTTGTGGTTTCTTAAAATAGGAGTTTCCCTCATAAATATTAAATAATGCAATAATTTCTTTCTTTGGCCATTTTTTCTCATATCTATGCAAAACATTATCACGGAAACTCGCAAACAACTCTCAGCAATATCGAACTGATTTATAAAAATTACTCTAGACATAAATATTTGTAGCTTGTCCATTCACGAAAAAGTTTCAGCCAGTTTACTGGAAGTTTACAAGCGCTCTTCGGTAGTTACTCTTCGAAGCATGTCCACTTGAGGACCCGCAGCATAATAAGAAAAGTAAACAATACAAAAAATCTTACTAAAAAAATGTATAACTTTAGAAAAACCTTTTCTAGTTTTTGATAATTAATTAATTTTTTTATTGTCATTTTCAGAAAATGTATTAAATGTAAAATAAAATATAAAAATAGAATTTATTATAAACAATTAAAGTTAATTAAAAGAAAATTGATAGAATCGACCGTTACTAAGTGATAATTCATAATGCAGGATTTGAAATAAACTACTATAATTTTTATCACAATTTATTTAGTCACACCGTGACTGCAGTTTCGACTGAACCTTAGTTGTCATCAGACGTTACATGAAGACTGAGGTTCAGTCGAAACTGCAGTCACGGTGTGACTAAATAAATTGTGATAAAAACCATAGTAGTTTATTTCAAATCCAAAATTAATTAATTAATTAATAATTAACTTGAAAGTATTAAAGCGCCCTATTTGACTATCTATGTTGTAAAATGTATTTTAAGAATGTTTGCACCTTTCACGGCTTATTCGGTTGGAAATTTCAAGCAATTGCAACCAAGAGCCTTTAAGGTAACACTTCCGTTTACAGTTGTCTATAATGGTACCTCTGAGAGTATATTCGCAGTGAATTGCCCATTGAATTTTCATTCTATTAATTTCCTTTAGAGCCACTCGCCATATATGCGATGCGAAGAGGAATACGTTTACACTAAAAACGAAAATCGTTCATTAAATTAATTTAGCTGTTATATCGACAGGGTCCAGCTTTTGAGATTACATTAGAATTAGTCTAATAAGTGAATGGGGTATAATGTTCAAGTCAGTTATTCACCGATAACCAATTACAGAAAGGATCCACAGCTTAATAATTTTAAATGAATTGTAATGTTAAACAAGGATTAATAGCATTCAAATAGCTTACTAATATAAATTGCCAATTATAATGTTTAATTATTAAAGTGCTGTCTGTGCGGTAAATTAAATTATTTCCTAAATTAAATATCTTGACTAACTATAACGGTACTAATTAAAACACAATTTAAATTTTAAAAATGTAATTAATTATATAAAAAACCACTACAATAAATCGTTAAGCGTTTTTAATTAAATTCGTAATAAATTTCATACAATTGCTTAATTTTTAGAATCCTCGGTTAATAACAAAAAATATATTTAGATGTAATAATAACAATTTAAAAAAATAGTTTAAAATGTATTTCAATATTTAAAAAATACTTTCCAGATTATTCTAAACTTCAAACCTACATTTTTTATTATTGTGTACCAGACTTTAGCATTTTAAATTGATTTTGGTTTGGCATATTGTTCTGTGTTTCTGTAGCAATAAATGATAGAAAACCATAAATTTATTATTTTAACGGCACATCTAAGACATGTTGTGCCACCCGCAGGCGACAAATCAATTACGTTTGTACTGCAACCCAAAAAAAGTCGTCAACAATAAATAAGAAGCAAAAAAAAAACAAAAAGGTCATCAACAATAAATATTGAACCGAAAAAAGTTGTCGATTATTATACTTTATCTTTTTGATTACCTGCTATTCAGTGCTAAATTGTCACTTCCGAGAAAGAAGAACAAAATATACATTTCATATACGTATATTTTCTAAATTTGTCTGTGATGTATTATTTGCTAGTGTATACAAACCTCGCAAACCTTCTCTTGGAAATATATCACAAGCATGCTTCAATTCTCTTTGCAGATGCCTACCAAGTTTGAAAAATACTCTTTACCAACAATTTGTAAATTATTGCCTTTGTTTGCATCAAATTAGTTTATTGTACTTTTTCTATATCAATTCCGTTTCTTGGACGATGACATTTCGTTTCATTTTCTTTAACTAAACCTCACATAAAAGCATTTAGTAAAATTTATCATTTTCAGAAAGTCTCTAATGAAAGAATTCTGGAAAATGATTTTTGCAGTTAAAATTTGTATTGTACGTTGTTTGATGTATTAATTATGCAAAACCCATAAATCTAGATCTTTTACAAATTAGTATTTTTCAAGTTTTTTAAAATGAGTCCTTTCTACCCGTTTTAAAATTACAAATTCTTAAATGCTACTCATCGGTTGCCCACAGATGGGACAAAACCGACAAAGTTGCGTGAAGTAGTAACAAAATTCCCTCAGTGGCCATAAATAGTTTCATTTTTGGGAAAGAAAAGAAAAGACCTTAATAAAAATGTGATGTTGCATAAAAAAACGATTCTTTAACAAACAAAGTTTTTAATGTTTACTTATTTCTGGTACAAAACTGATGAAACGTATCATCACATATAAAGATACCATATCATATCTTGTTGTAAATTCAAAAACTCCAAACTAAGTTGTTGAGTTTATTTGATATGCAACATCCTGATATGTACTATCTAAAAGCAGTTGACTATATTGCTACATTGTTCCTACTTCAACAAATGATCACCGATAGATTGGTGCTAGGGTTGCTGAACCGGGAATTCCCGGACAAAATTCCTGGGAATTTTGTAAAAATATAGTCTTGATTCCCTGGAATTATGTTCGAGACCCGAGAAATTTCAAAATTTAAAATGCCAAAAAGTATCTCAAATATTTTGGCTATCAGAATAAAAAAACGTGATTATTAAAACACTTTTAGACAAACATTATAAAAGTTTAGTTTGACATTAGATTAGACTATTAGTAAACGTAGATATATAATGGAAATGCAAAATATTAAATCACCTACACAACAGGATCGACATAAAGTACTAAAAATGTATTTAATATTGTTTAAATAACTGAAAATAGGACCAGCAACTTAGATCTTCTATCTTCATAAAACCAACAAGGTATAAAAACCAACAAACAACAAAACATTTTCTGAAACACAAGAAGTAGAGTAGATTAAAAGCAGTAGAGTTATTTGAAATCAAATTTTTTAAATTAAAATTATATTTTCTATTTAAATTTATATTTTATATTGTTATGTTCATGCAATAGTTTATATTAGTATTTACATTAGTTTTTTAAATTTCTCGAGTCTAGGGAATTCCCGGAAATGCCCTAAACGACTGTTTTGAAACTGAGCAACCCTAGCTCGGTGCTTATATTCCCATGACTGCACTCAATTCGCTAGCCCCCAGTGTCAATTTAAGCAATATAACAAATATTTTGATATGCTTAAAAGAAATAATCAAACGCCAATCTTATTCGTAAAGCATAAGACAATAAATGAATTATTTAATAACAGTGTGTTTTTAAAATTGTTAAAGATCAATAACATGTCATTTTATTATTTTCATAAAATATAAAAAATATAAAAATAACAATTTTTGTTGAGTATAAAGTTCAAACTTATTTAACAAATCGTACAATTAATATCACAACAAAATTATCACAATATTTTATGATATAATACATATTTTTAGAAATAAGTGTATGTTTATATAAAAAGATTTCATTAATTTTCAAATATTTCTTAACATGTTTTTATCTAAACTTTCTTACAAACTGATTGCACTTTTAGTTAAAAACAACAAATTTCTCATCCGTTGCCCCCTTCTGACCTTAATCAGACGACCTCTCTAAATAATTCAGAGGTTTCCTGCCAAAACAATCTACCATTCCACTATCCGCTTGAAATTTTAATAAGTAATCAACAAGCGTCTGAGCCCGAATTTCAGCGGCGTAGTGCAATGGTACTTGGTCGTTATTATTTTCGTCGTTAATTAATCTGGAATTATATTTCAACAAATTAGAAATCATCTCAAAGTTCCCGGAAGCAACGGCTAGATGCAAAGCGGTATCTCCATTAAAGTTACGCAATTCGGTATTTGCTCCTTTTTCCAGCAATGATATCAAAATATCCATCCTGCCGAGCTGACATGCTATATGTAAAGGAGAATAATCATCATTGTCTTGTATATTTATATCTGCACCGTTTTTATGAAGATAATTTATTATTTCTAGCAATCCACTTTGCACTGCGAGATGAACTGCGGTACTTCCTTCGGCATCCTGACTATTGACATCAATTTTTCCAATTAATAGTTTAATAATGTTTAAATTGTTTTTAATCGTTGCAATATGTAAAAGTGTTCTCATTTTAAAATCAGGTTTTATAACCGCACAATAATCTAATAAAATGTTCACCATTTCGGTGTAATTATTCTCAGCAGCAATATTTATGGCCGAATCACCAGCCACATTTATCAAGTCAGTATCTACACAATTATCGAGGAAATAAGTGGCAATTTTTTTATAATTGTACTTTACTGCAACGTGAAGCAAACTGTCGCCGTCTTCATTAATAAAATTCAATAAACTACGACGTTGTACTAAAAACTTCACTATTTTCCATCTGCCTTTTCTAACTGCTATAAAAATTGCATTTTCCTTTCTGCTGTCCAGTAAATTCACATTTGTTCCGTTCACCACTAACAAGTCGACCATATTTGCACGATTTAGTAGCACCGCCAAATGTAAAGCAGTCTCACCTCGGCGATTTTGTGCATTTATATTCAATCCCAATTTCAATAAAGGTTGAACGAAATTAATTTGATCTTTTAAAACTAAGTAATGCAGAGCAGTATTTCCATCCTTGTCGATGGTGTTTATATTGAGATTTCCTGGATATCTTAGGTTAATGTCGAGAACTGACCACACATTTGCATTAATACACTCGATTATATTGAAATTAAACATGTTTTTAAAACCGTACATAGAACACGAATGCCGTTTCGTTCGAGTGTTATTCAAATTGTTTTGCGATAAAGAGCGATAAGATTTGTGATAATTGACTTGATGATGCGTTTTATTTGCGTACTTTTTAAATGGATATTTTTAAGTTGTGAATCACTGTTCTAATTTATAATGAACAGTTTCATTCATTAGATAGGTTTACAATAAAAGTGAAAATTTTATACCAGCCAGGAACGTTGAAACGAATAATTACTTTTATTTACATATGAAAATGATTAATTTTACATCTAATCGTGCGCATTGCTTACTCACTGAAGATAAATCAGACTTTTTCAGTTAGTTACCTGTAACAAATAAAGATATTAATTTTAAATTTATCAGTATTAATATATACTAATTATTCTGTATTTATGAATTTTTATTTAAATGATATTTTGAATTGACTACTGATATAAAATATTATAATAATATATAAAGTGTGTAAACTATAATTCATTAACGTTGAATAAAACATGTTTCGTTCAATTAAAATTGTGTCAGTTCTGATAGAACGTACATTCAATTGCATTATCAATTTAGGTTATTATTGTTTTTTTTTTCTACAGTAGATTTAAATATAAATTCAAATTGATCACTAACAGAATAAAAACAAAAATCAGAAAAACTTAAAAACTAGTATTTATAGGTAGTGGACAAAATGAGTAAGAATAAAGAAATAAAATTCCAGAAATATATTCTTGAGGTTATCCAAGAATGACTTTTCTCTGATTACTTTGAAATTTTTTAACAGTAGTGCTATAGTGATGGCATTATCACATATATACGTTTGAACCTAAAGAATATTCTAGTGTGAGACAGTGCACAAATATGAGCCACTCCGTGTAAGCAGTATTAAGTATATAATGAGCACATCTGTGCGATTTTGTAAATGTTTTTTTTTTGCTGTTTCAACAACAAGGCAAACATATTACATATGTGTACTAACACCATATTATAATAATATAAACAATTTTATTTTATGGTTGATATATTTCTACTAAATCATTATTTATCCTAATCTAAGTAACTTGAAGGTATGTAACTTGAAGTTTAGACATTAACCAAACATTCACAAAATTGTTAATTGTGAGCAATAATTTTAAGTTAGTTTTTCGGACACTGGAATTAATAGAAAAATTCAATAAAATATACTCTCCCATTAATTTTTAAACACTGGGCATACCTATAACATGAAATGAAAAATATCAAAAATTGTAAAAATGTAGTAGCTAAAAATAAAAACATTTCTCAGACTATTGCCATTTGATCATTTTAGAAGCAGAAAACAGAAAGACATACAAAAAATTAATATCAAAAAAGCTCTACAAAACACGAAGAAATCTTCTGGTATTTTAGTCTGTAAATACCTAATCAGCTCCCTTTTGGGATAGGTTACAAGACTGTACAATGGCCAACTTTGAGTTTTGAAGTCTCTTAACATCTTTCTATCGATGAACACCTGATTTGCCTCTCAATATCCATACATTTTGTTATGTACGCTCTCGTGTTTCTTCCATATTTATTTTCATTTTTCGTACATTATTCAATAGTCTTAGATGGTCTACTAACAAATGCATTTAGATTAAGATACTTTTTAATTATAAATTTGCTTTGTCACAAAATTCTCACACTTTCACTCTTCATGGCCAAACCCAGTGGCTGATTGTACATGGGGGCAAAAAGGCACGTGTCCAGAGGCCCGGGCTTGCAACGGCCCCGATACTAAGACTTTTCATATAATAAATTTATATTTTGAGCCCCCAAACATAAATTACCTAGTCTGCCCAGGGGCCCCTACTGTTCTTAATCCGCCACTGACTACACCAATAAGTTACTTTAAAACAATGTTTAATCATTATCCACAAATTCATAACCTTGTCCATATACAAAATACACGGCAGAAGACAACAGCTTCCGCTTGTTTACTTGCAAAACTTTGTACTATTGTATGTTGGATAAAAAGAGTATGTGTTAAAATTATTGCAACCAATAGTAGCCATCTGACGGTTTGCACGTGCTGTTAATAGTTCGCATTTTCACTGGCCCGGCCATAATACAATTTGATATGCAACCATTTTTGTAGCATTTGCTCCTTGGCCAATACTATATTGTTTGCAATTATACATATACTTCTAACTACTTTCTTCAATTCATTTACTCGACTCTCAATTTAGCCATCAAAACTCATATTCTTATGAAAGATTTTTCAAATACACAGATCCGTGCTCTAAGGGTTCACAGTTCAAATTAATTCTGCAATCACCGTTCAAATTAATTCTACAATTTTATTATATCTTTATAAAAAAAACATGAACCGCATCTAGGGGGTTGTATAAACAATATTTTTTTATCTTTATCGTAACTTTGTTGTAGTGACTTTGTTCACACCGGGTGTTCTTAAAGTACAGAAAAGGTCAACTATTTCGAAACTTTATTAAAAAAATGTTTCAAACAAAAGTAAACAACAGTACGGTACACTTTGGTTATAGTGCCAACTATCACGCAATGAGAAATATGTTGAATATAAAAGTTCTCCTTCTTCACCAATGAGCGAGTTATTTTATCATAAGGAAACCCTTATTTTTTATTGCAGATTCTATTTCTACGAGAAAAAATGCGCAACTTTTGTATTTAATACTTTTAGTAATAGTTGTAACCGTGACCAATTTTGTTTTTTGCCAATTCTCGTAAAAATTCCAATAAAAAATTCATAACACCAAATGGCCCTCTCAAATCTATTACACTTTTGTTTAAAAATTTTTTTTTCAAAAGCATTTAGTTTTTGAAACAGTTGAGCGTTCCCGTGCGAACACCCGGTATATAAAAATAAAAATTCTTTGTTATACAATCCACATTTACTTTTCTATCTACAACAGAAATCACACTATCCTCATACAATGGTTTCAAATATTTTCTCTATCGCTTTTTTAATACTGTTCTCAGTGTAAATCATTTCTACTCGGTCATTTTGAGTATTTTTAAAACATGTTTTAATCATTCTGCATCCTCTCTAATTCTTTGATTCTTTTGCTCATTAACTTTAACTACTTTTAGTGCATTTCATTTTTTTTCTATAATATACGTTATGCACCCTACTTGTCTTCATCTAATTTTTCTATGCAAATTACTTTTTATATGCTTCTTTATTTTTATTCATTTCACTTATTCTTTTTCTCTTATTCAGTTTCATCATCTCTTTGTTTGATTCTATCTTTGACCTTAATAATTTCATATTTTTCACTTTAATTTAAAAAATGTTCCTATTTTACTCTCAATTGTTTAGTTTTCTTTCGTTTTTTGCTAAGAAAATTACAACAGAAGTTTAAATCGATCATCGTGATACGGTACGGTACTATTTAATATGTACTAATTATTCTTCTTAATCTATCATGAAGTACCACAAATCCAATTGCTATGAAAATTGTATACATGCAAACAAATGTATTATACACGTGTATAAATAAATATACCACAAGTTTAACCAGTGCTCATCCCTGTCTTGTCAAAAAAGTTCGCATTACCCAAAACAATATAACAATTTTAGATTGAAAAGTTGTCACAAATATTTGCAAAATATTGAAAAAATGTTATAAACTATTTATAAAATTGATTTCTGTAAGATGTTAAAAAAATGTCACAAATAAATGAAATGAGAAATATGTTAATAAATATAAATATTACAAAACGTTGACAAAATTTTTAAATGAATCTCAAAAAATGGCACGACAGATTTTAACCTCAAAAGGTCAAAACTTATTAATATCGCAAAATATAGCAAAAAAGTTACTAAATGTTTTCATAAATCTAGAATAATTTGGGAAAAATATTGAAAACAAGCGGCAACAACAAACAAATGAAATTAGAAAGATAGTGATAAATATAAATATTACAAAACATTGACAAATTTTTTTAAAAATGGCACGACAGATATTGACCATAAAAGGTCAACAGTTATTAATATCGCAAAATATAGCAAAAAAGTTACTAAATGTTTTGAAACATCTAGAATAATTTCGCAAAATATTGAAATCAAGCGGCAACAATAAAATTCAGACATTTATTTGTTTTACTCTTCAGAAAATCTCATGAGTGCACGTCATATTAAAACATCATAAAAGCGATGAATTTTGGAGTGGCGCAAGAATAAATGCACGGATCTGGAGTAATGTTTGTCTGACACTATGCAATTTATTACATCAAATATTGTACAGTTTATTGAAACACGGCATTCCATTGGATGCATTTAAGATAGCAGCCTATGAAATGCCGTGTTTCAATATACAACATTTGATATAAAAATTGCATAGGGTCAAGACAGACTTTACTGTACATTCGCAGTTTGTAAACACATTGCTATGAATATTATGTTATGTTATTATTAAAGATGGGAATTGGCTGCACTGAAAAAGTAAAAAAGCACAACATTTTGCTAAAGTATACAGTAAATATGCATAAAAATCCAAACTATGCACTAAATATGCAGACAATTTTGCCAAAATATGCAACATTTGATAAAAATTAGCACATAATATAAAAATAAGCAAAAATATGCGAAATATAATATATGTTTTTTAAATTATAAATTTATTTAAAAAACCCAATGTTCCAAAAAGAAAATCGCTAGAACAAAAAAAAGGTTGGAAATATTAACGCTTAACTTATTATTTGGACCAAAAGATTTTATAAAATACAGTATTACAAACATAAATGCTTTGAAAAAGAAAGATTAACAGAATATAATAATAAAAGTAACAATAAAAACATAACACTAATTAAATTAAAACTGTAAATACCAACAATCATATATTTTTTTCTAAATTATCAATAAAAATATGTGGTTCTATGATTCTGTGATTCTGGGGTTCCTCTGTGTCTGCTTGTATGTGGAAAAGCTTATTTCTACATCAACAGTCATAATAAGATATATTTATATTTGCATGAAATTCAAGGTTTGATTTAAAGAACTTATTTGTTTTTGCTTCTAATAATGTAGGTTTATTAGATTTTAGTTTTTAAAAATTATGAAAATATGAGCTAATATATATATAATATGCAAAATATGTAAAAAGTGAGAAAACATTGCATTTAGTATCTGAGTAAAACAAGTTCATCGTGTTTCTCAAATATCCTTTTTCATTTCATTAATATTCACACTCATTTCTTTCATAATCACATTCAAATGCTTCAACACCAATTTCTCTTTCTCTATATTTCATATTGTAGTATGGAAGAAAATATTTCATCATTAGTCATTTCTATTAACGTATTATAAAATTTTACAAAAACTATAGATAGTCCCATCTGTAAGTGCCTGCTTATTAAATATATCAATTAAGTAGTTTAGGCTATAAAGATCGATCGCAACCAATCGCAAACATGTGCTAGGAATGTAAAGTTAATTACACCGTATTTCCGCTAAAACACTAATTGCTACATTACTAATTAAAAGCCATTAGGGAGAAAATAGATACGTGCTAATTATAACATGATTTATATACCAAATTGCTTTGTTTCTCATATCACAATCACACGTTTATTTTATAACACTGTTATAGATAATTCGAAAACCAGATCCTAATCCACGCATTTATCTGATATCAACTCAACTCGTTGTAAAATTTGCTTAATTTATTCCATTATGTAAACGTGATGCACTTGATCCACATTTACATATTGGCTTTATTAATCCGTTCTACTTTTATATTACATTCGAGGATACACTTAGTATTTTTGTTAAATAATATAAATGCCACTGGACGTTTCCGTCTGGGTGACATAAATGTACGTGTTTCGTAATAAAATTTGTTCTTTTGTCAATTGTAACAATTCGGGATGTTGATGCCCTTGGTACATTGAAAATTTATCAGGAACGTGACCCGAATGCATATTATTCTATTAATAATTCGAAACGTCCTAACATGTTAAATGCATTTGTAAAATACATTTGCATAACAATGAATAAATATGGGATTTGGAATAAATTTATGCATATGGTAAATACTATAATTGTTAATAAATTATTTATTACAATATTGTAATTATTAAATAATTAATATGCCATTACTCGATGTAGTGATCACTGAATTATATCTAACTGGAATGATATCGTATTCATTTGGTGAAAAAATAACGAGCTTCGGTCTAAGACGGAGATGCCTCTGTACGATGCGTCAACCTCTCATTCTGATGCAGTGTCAAACGGGAGCGCAAGGATAATTACTTTTTTAAATAAATAACGTAAAATAAAAATGCTACGAGTGCGGCACATTTCATTTAATAAATAAAACTGAAATGCAATTGCATCGTACACAGCGCGCTCTTTCTAACACGCCGGGCCGTTTTTCAAATAGGGCGAGCGCGTTCCAGGTCTATATAATTCAGTGGTAGTAATAAATGATTTAAAAAATTCACTTCGATTGGCAGCGGAAAATGAACATCAGTTCCAGTCACCTACCTCGGTGGCGCAATTGGCATCGTATTGCACATGTAATCTAAGAGATGTGGGTTCAAGCCCCATCCAACTTGAGTTTTTCTAATCATTTAATACTACACGGGATAATAGAATAGAATAAAATAGAATATTTATTTTGTTTGCAAGACCACTACTAACACGTCACTTTCAAATATAAGAAATAAAATTGAAACAAAACATTTAAAACCACAAAAAAAATTGTTTAATACTAATATTCTGTTTCCGTTAGCAATTTGTTATAACATTGAATTCCCACATATAATGGGGATTTTTTATAGAAAGATATTACAGAAATTAAGTGAAATGTTTTGGGTAGCGAATAGTCAAGTATTCGTGTGTGTCGCCATTTTGAGTAAATATGATTTACTTTTATGAATATTATTTAAAGTTTTATATACGTATATAAAGTAAAAAGTCTTTATTTTATTATTTAAAAAAGTAGTTTTGCCAAATACATTGTACTCTAAATTAAAAACAAGAGTAATGGCTGGAATTTTTAATAATGACAATATTCTATCTAATTTCAACCTTAGGCTCAATTTAATAATAGTAGTAGTTGTTGTTGGGATTTACCCAATTGGCCATCGACCTCGAGGTCGTTCCGCCTTGTTTATGTTGTTATGTATGTGTTATGTTAAGGCTTGTTAATTTAGAAATTTGCCTCCAATATCTAGAATTATTGGTTTCCTGATGGCGAATGGTACCGGTAGGCGGGGTTATGCAATCACCCATCCAAGTGCTGACCGTGCCTAACGTTGCTAGCCTTGCAAACATTCGACATCGGTCGTACTGGATATGCCACCCCGATGATCAGTTAATAATATAATCGCAAATAAATGATTTGCGTTATTCGAAATTATTTACTCACAAAACTTAAACAGAAACTTACAAGCTACTAATAAAAAAATTCACTTTTAATTGTTGCAATTTTTTGCTAATCTAGCTTATCTAGCTAATTCTACTGAACAGTTAATTATGTAGTATAATACGTAACACATATACAAATGTATTTGATTATCATTATAAATTGTTGAGTAAAATATTAAATAAATTTAAATAAATATAATAAACAAATGAATTTATTCAATAACATTATGTAATAATTGCACAACATTTATGCAATTTGTTACATTTCTAAAAGAAATTTGCTGGAAAAAAGGTAATAATTAACAATTTAATCAAATTATTAGAGATGACAATTTGGTATCTGTATTTTTTCGTTTATATGACACCTAACCTAATTCCCAATTATTATTTTAAATACGTATGTAATAGAATACATACAAAAATATTTGTTTTCATATTGCTTTTAAACTACAATGGTTTTATTTTGCTTTGTGTATGCATCTTTCAAGTTCACCACAAAAGGTGGAACGCAACGCCAATTCCATCACACTAAAAACTGTGGATCCGACAGACACATAAAAAGCCAATCTTTTATCCCCAAATTGATAAAATCTTGAAACAGACTCCCAACGCTGTCTTTATACGAATAACTTAAGAAAAAGGGGAAAATACGTGCGAGGATGAGAGGATTCATTCACTAAGGCATTCTGCAGCTTTGCATCCAGAACGTTGAAAATTGAAATAAAATGATACGATAAAACTTATCTATAGAAGAAACTAAAGACGAGCGTATTGTTTTATAAAAGACAAGTTAGCCGAATGACATGTCAGCCGATAAACAGAGACATGAAAGCAATAATGCCATTTATTAATTAACTAAATAATTTTACCAATGCTGTAAAATAATGTATAAAATTGTCTAGAAATTTAACGATTTTGTAAAAGAATGTATAAAATTGTCTAGGATTTTTAAAGTGTTTATAATATACATGTAAAAGTTTAATTAATCTTGTGCTTGCTTAATAAATGTATTATCGTATTATTAAATTGTACAAAAATGTCGAAAAAAGCTCATTGTACATTCAGTAAAATTATTTTTAAATTTTTCAGATTTATAATTTAAAAACAAAATTGTTTAATTTATGTCTAAAATGATTTGACAGTTTTAAGCATAAGCATAAAAATGTATCTTAAAACAGGCCAACGCGGTGACTTTTTCAAAAGTTCTAAAATGTAAAATGGAAAATATCATATAAATATCTGGATTTATGATATCATGTTAGTTCACTTTCGTCGCCTTTTTAAAATTGTGCACCTAACATTATTCATTTATAACTGTCAGGCAAACAAAGTAGAAAGCCGCTCTTAGTGGACTCTGCCATGGTACCAAAAAAGTACCAGTAATTTTTTTTTTCAACGCGACCGCAATTACAAAGTCAGTGCTACTCGGTGTTTACTAACACCCTTAAATGAATTCTTCTTCTTCTTCTTCTTCTTCTTCTTCTTCTTCTTCTTCTTCTTCTTCTTCTTCTTCTTCTTCTTCTTCTTCTTCTTCTTCTTCTTCTTCTTCTTCTTCTTCTTCTTCTTCTTCT
>JARJEC010113725.1:0-13828 GCA_030264575.1 Tachinus sp. AB-2021
ACACACACACACACACCCACACCCACACCCACACCCACACCCACACCCACACCCACACCCACACGCACACGCACACGCACACGCACACGCACACGCACACGCACACACACACACACACACACACACACACACACATATATATATATATATATATATATTATGCTTATGAAATCAATTATAAACTTCAAGTAGGCCACATAACACATAAGTTGATTAAATTTAACATTGCAACCGCCTAAAAATTTTGTTTATCACGGTCGAAATACTTTTTGCTGTTTTCGCCTGATTTCGTTCTCTCGCTACGCTCACTCGTCTCGCAACTCGTACAGCAAAAGTACTTTTTGGAATTTGATAAACATTATTGTGTTAAAATTACACTTATCAAAACTAACCCCGCTGGTATGATAGTTCTCTTACGTCTGACAACACTGCACCACGGATATAGAAGCCAATGTAGTCGCTTTTCTATAGCTCTGTTCATCTGTTTGTTTGTGCGTTCGGGACTGTTTCCTAGTAAGTTCTGTTATGATGTCTTAGTTCGTGATAGTTCTCATGAAATATACTGTTGAATTGGGTTGATTGGATGGCACCACACAATAACAACATTAAATACTTAAGCAAAATTTGTTAATCGCATAGAAGCCAAAACTAGTCCTTATAATAAATAATATAAAAACAACAAACGCATATATGTATAATTAATTAATTATTACATAACATATATTTGGGGTAAACATAAATGATCTACAAACAGAAATTGGGCAAGTTGCAAGTTGGAGTCTGTGGTTGAAGTGTTGGAGTAAAATATATAAATAATATATTCAACGATTTTACCTAAACAGCCTATTTTTATCACACAGTTACGTTGTAAGCTCCTAAGCGGTACGAAGGCAGCGATCCTCGCGGTATATTATAAATAATACTAATGCTGATAGCATCGTAAACTATAAAGCTTATAACAAAGACAATTCTCAATAAAAATAGATCATTCAGTAGTATCATCTTTATACAGTTTTCTCAAAAACATTTTGTTTTCAAAATATTTGATACCCTATATGCATGTATAATGGATACGTATACAAAATAATACAGAAACAGAATTACCGTAATTATAGTCATGCACAACTAAATTTAAATTAAAAAACCTATTATTATTAATAAAACCAATATTATCACTGCAACCGTAATCCAAATTTTGCACTAAAATATAATAATAAAATACAATAGTTAATACAGAATATGGTTAATAAAACATACCTTGCTTCCTCTTTTTCTCTTTTTTTCTGCAGATTTTAAGTCAACAACTGTATTGTCAATGTAATCAGTTGCTAGATCTGCGTGATATTCGACTCTATTAATACTTTCTTGTTGAATTTCCACTAACATGGCTAGCTTAGTGAAAAGATCTTTGACTTCTGTTAAGTGGTTCTCGATGGCCAAAAGTTCACCATGTCTTGTTTCTAGATCAGCCAACATTTGTTTTGCTTCATCTACTGACACCAAATACTGCAACATTATTATGCAATAAGTGTGATTTATTAAAAATTAAAAACTAAATGGGAAAAATATGTTTTTGGTTGGCATGGACAATTTGCCGATTCGCGTCGTGAGCATTTACGTACGTGTGGTTGGATCAGTTGAATGAATACCCCTATCGTTACTAACTACGCATAACCTATCTCGCGAGTAGGGTAACATGTAGTAAGCGTTGACGACGTATAACACTTCCTCTCAATAACCACAACTGTAACCACCATGGTACAGCGGTTCTCAATCTTTTGTATTTTGTTCCCCCTTTTTTACCATGAATTATTTTCCCCCTTTCTGCGCCCCCAACGATAAAATTTTATTGTAATGACCCTTTTTTGAAATAACTTTTATAGGAGCGAGCGATTTTAAAAATTTTATATTAACTTATACGCGTCAAGTACACATATTATGAACTTTGTCGCGAAAGAGAAAGAAGATGTAAAATCGATAAGTGGAATTAAAATGGAGCAACATCAATATAAACAAATCGAATTTGACGTAATCCTATATCAATGTAAAGAAATCAGTTTAATTAATTTACTTTGATAGGCATTTAATAATTTATAAGCTTATCTCGGTGGTAGGGCGTAGCGGTTGAGATACTGTGTACGATGCTAGGTGTTCCGGGTTCGATTTTGGGAATCGAGAGGAGGTCCAAGCACACTTATATTTTGTATTATCCGTTGCTTCAACTTAATTATTTTCTTCATTTCCGTCGTTTGGTTATTCATTAAAATCGGTAGTGAATTTGATTGAAATCGTTAAAAAAAATTATCAGTTTGTTTAGAAAGTGCTGTACATGATATCAATTACTATACTGCAATGAAATCACTCTAATCTCAATAGCTCTGTTCATTTGTTAGCAAGTTCCCTATTATGTCACAATTTTTATGAGCTGAACTTGTACTAACGAACTGAAATTGGGCAAGCTGGAGTAAGAAGACAGTTGACAGCGACAGTTGGATTAAACAACAATTATAATTTGGCTTGTGTCTTCATTTTTATTATATATAATGCGTGGTAAAAAGATATCCAACTTATGAGATTTAGACAAATGTTAATAGTAACAAAATACTTCAAACTTCAAACCACTTGAAACACGCCGTGTCGACATGCCGGGTGATTTAAGCGGCGCTAGGCAACGGCTAAAAATGCTAAACATTTAAGTTTAAGTAACTACATCAAATTCATATTAAGCCAATATACCAGGTCGCAACTGAAACAGGTACGGGCAAATATCTTTTTTCTTACAAATATTTTTTATGAAAATTTTATGGGTTAAACTACATCATAAGACCCTAGCTATCCGCTAAAAATTTGAAAGATATCATTTTTGGTTTGACCGGAAATGACAACAATTTTTATAACAATTTGTAATTTTAAATGGAACCCCCGGTATATTTTAATAAATTTTTATTTTTTTGTCAATTTTACGTATAAATACCAATTTTCAGAATTTTTGTTAACATAACAACATAATTTTTAAATATTTTTTTAAATCACAAAAAATATAATTATTTATTAATTGATGAACACAAAATTTTTTGGTGTCGTTTAATAGCAAAACATCTACTTTTACGTAATGCCATAGTATCAAGAGGGTTGAATTGAAAAGAAAGTTATAACCCAAATCATTAAATTTTGAATAATGTAGCAAAATGATATTTTTCTGAATAATTCTATTGTATTATTATGTTTTTTCAATTTTTTTTTTCAAAATGTGGTTATGTTGCCAAACCTTCTAAAAATTTGGATTCATACGTAAAATGGAATAACGAATACAAAATTACAAAAAAAAATGGTTATTCCATAAAAAAAATAGAACTGATGTTAATTAACCTGGAAATAATATTTTAGAAATATTTAGTTTTAAAGTAGGGATTTGTGCTGCACATTAGCCCATACAAATTTCATTGAAAAATATTTATAAATATAAATGATATGGATTGTACCTGTTTCAGTTGTCACCCGGTATGTAAAAAAAACTTTCTGAAAAGTAACTTCTGTAAGTTAATTAATTGTAATATTTTAGGAGCGGCAAATTGGGATAGAGGCAGGTCTTGTGGCAAGTTGGCCACGGTGAGTTATTCCATTCCCGTTTTATATTGTTTTACCATATGTAAATTTTAATAAAAATAGTAAGGTAGCGGTGACTAATGGATATTTCACACTAAGAGTTTGTTGTTCCAATAGATGGAATGTTTAAAATGTTAGTTTAGTTGGAGACTTCTGAATTACTTGTCCATTGCCCTGCCAATTGAGCTACTAATTCACTTAATTTGCTTTGGTTTTATGTCCTATAACTACACCAAAGTGAATTTTTACATTTTTAAATTATTTATTACTTTATATATATGTTTACACATAAACCAATTATGTATTGTTACACAATATTGTGTTACATAATATTTTTTGTACTTACATTATCCACAAATATTTGTTGGTCGCCATCTAAAAGTCTATTCACACTTTGATCATCAAGATCTTCTTGGTGCATAATTTGGTTACATTTTCTCAAAAATTCTATTCGAGATTCCCGATGTCTCTGGACCAATTCTTGATGTTTTATGATTGTATTCTTGAATCGATCTTTTAAACTCATATATTGCAATAGCTTCATTCGATATTGTGCGCTATTGGTAGGGTGGTAATTTTTCAACTCGTTGTTGAGCTCTTTTAAACTTGCTGCTATATTATGGCATATTGTTTCAGAATTTTTGAATGTTGCTTCAAGCTTCTTTCTACTATCTGAAATATTGCTATATTATATTTATTTTATTTATAGCGTGATTTATGAACAACACAAGTGCATATTTGGTTGTCAATAAATCACAATTAATTGTTGATCGCATGGTACAAGAAACTGTTTAGTTTACAGTTATCAGGATCAAATCATAAATTCTATGATGAGGACTGCTTAGAACAAAATTTTATACTATAGCGCGCTTTCGACCAGAATCTATCAAATAACAAAAAAGTTCGTACGGTTTTTGATGAAAAAATGTATAACTTTATTGCAACCCAGTCATAGACTAATCTTCAGTGAAGTATCACCATCGCATCCAATTACATTTTGCCATCGTGACTTCAATTTTTGTTAAAGAAATATGCGGATTTGGAATAATAAAATTGGCGGATTGGATCTACCAAGTCGAGTTTTGAACTGGTAATCACTTGACAAAATAACAGGAGAATTAAGTGGGTAACGTTTTTCAGCCAAATTCAAACAATTTTCCCGGGTCACTCTTACTGTATGAGGCTTAACGTTGTTCTATAAGAACAGTACTTTCTTTCGATTGATAAACTGCTAAAGCTGATTATAAAAAGTCCACGGCAGTAATGGTTTGGTGACAATCAATGATACGATTGCCTGGAGTATAGTATCCACTTTTCGTCACAAGCTAACAACCAGACAAAAAAGGTTCATTTTGATAACATGAGAAGTTTACCAAACACAGAATAATGCGGCCTAATTTGTTATTGTCTCACAATTTATGTACGACCCATTTACTTAATTTCCATTCTTCGCTAGATGGTGAAGGTACTACAGAAGGGCTTCATCACTCACATTGAACAATTCTTCAATGTAATGTATTGAAATTTGCCTGCACAACTTCTTTAAGATCCTCTTTGTTAACAATCTTCGGTCTTCCAAAGCGTGCTTCATCGATCGAAAGGAAATCTCTTGAACAGAATTTTTTAAGCCACTTCTGTGTCTGACTGCTTTCTGCGTCAACTTCAAACGCACTACATATTTTTCGAGCCGCCAAGGCCGCAGTTTAATTTACAATAACATTGCACAATTATCGCAAAATTTGTATGAATCAAATGAAACAGGAATTCATACGTAAATGACAGTATACAAACAAGTGCTATCAAAGAATAACTAAAAATATATCTATGGCATATGACACCTCAACGAAAGTGAGGTCCAAAAACGGCCTTTAAGTTCGAAAAAAAACAGTCAGAGCTGTTATAAAAACGTGTCCTCAAATGAAAGATAATATAAAGTTTTTAATTATCAAAATATACGGTTGAAAACACAACAATCTGGGACACAATGTACTTCCACTTAATAGAATAAACTATTCTGCAACAGAAAGTTTGAATCATATCTTTTTAAACATTCGAATGAAACATTTCACAAGTAAATATTGAAATAGAATTAGTGTTATAACATTATTTTTATAGTGTTAGAGGGAAAACCTAAAGACAACTAATTACATTTCCTGATGGGAAATTGAAATTCTTCAGCATGCTTTATGTGGAACGTTATTTTATGATGGGGAACAATAAATGGGATGGCGTTGAACCCTTTAACAATACCTTTAGTAACCTTTCAGCAATACATTCCTATAGTATTAATGATTCATGACCCATTAATTACCTCTTCTATTGTATTATGTAAGATGTCTTCGTCATCATAAAAATTTCAACACTGTCGTTATTGAACAAAAGGGGACGGGGTAAGGTTAAGTTGGTCCTTACTAAACTTGGTAAAACTAAATTTATACTTAAGACCTTACTACTAAATGCTTGAGAATTGTCGTAGTACAATTAAATATAATTTGAAACCTTAATGCAAATGTGTTTTTTGAATAATAACAAATATAATCGAGTTTCAACAAGTATTAAACTAAACAATAAAATATTTCACATAGAGCATGTAGAATACCCTGTATAAAACCTTGGCAGATCATACAGATGGCAATACTTTACAGCAGCAAAACTACAATAAATCGCCGCTAACAGAGGTGTAGCTCTCAAATGATTGTGGCTTTATCCTTTTTAATTAAGTTCATGTTTGTTCACCGACAATTCTTTAGAAAATCTATACGTCTAATAGGATTAGATTTTTGATTATACGATTAACAAATTCCTTTATTTATGCCTAAACAAGATAAAATATGGGTTTTTGAATATCAATTTAGTATGTCACAAAAAATGACAATTTAAAAAACTAATTCGATAACAGAGTAGTTTATAGTTTTGTTTAAATGTTTACGAAATTATTTCTTTTACATTTCATTATTAAACACACAATCGTTTGAGCCCCGAGAGTCAAAAACGTTCGAATTTTAGACGCGTGAATAAACTTAACTAAAACGTATGTTTTAGAACGCAAAAAATAGTAAGGTTAATATTTTAGCAGCTATAACAAGAACAATGATCATCCATTCATCCTGTATCATGGAATAAAATTAAGTTGTGTTATACAATATCTAAAATCTAAACCATTGTCGTGTAAAATACAAATAAACCCAGTATCCGAAATAAATGTAATAATTTTATGGTAATTTAAACAAAAATTAAATTAGAAGAAAGGAACAAATAAAATGTCTTGAATTATTAAACTTTTTCAGGTGGAATACAAATTTAATAAATATAAATATTAACATTTGCAATAGCACCTAAGTAATCAAATAGTAATTAAAAGTGAAATATGGTTTCCATTTATAAAGCTTATTTACAAACATGCTATGCGTTTTTTATCGCGTAGATTACCTACCTTTATCATTGCTTGTACTTCTATCCAAAATGGCCTCACAGGTTAGTGTGTTTTCTTGAACTGCGGTTGTCCATTTTAATATAATTTCACTCTTTTCAAAAGTTTTCTTCAGAGATTTTGCCATGTTCGTTTCACTTTTTGAACCATATTTAATTGTCGAAGCCGCCTAATTAAGGAAATATATCAATAAGTTTTTCTTATCAGTGATTCATTGATTTGTATTTTAATGTGAATTGACATACATAAAATAAAATGTTAACTATTTATCCAAGAATGTTAACACTTACCTGCTGCAGTTCCAATAGTCGGTCTTTCGTTGCCATCGCTTATCTCATGTGCTTATCTTGTGGTGCAATACTTTCTACCTCACTGATAATGAAATTATTTATTATCAACTGCCTGTTTTATTTACAAGTATATTGGTTTGGGTATTATTATTGGTTTTCTAATTTTAGTTAATTAATTGCGATTAATTATTTCGATTTAAATAAGTAATCGGCATTCGATGAAATTTTAAATAAAATGTGATTTTTATTATAATAAAAAAACTTTTCTGTACATTTTGCAGGCATAGTTTGATTTATTAAAGCTAAAATTATGAGATTAGTTTTTATTTAAGCAAGGTTGATCCTCATGAAATTTTGAATAAAAAATCTTCTGTATACCTACTTCGCCTTTATTCACGCAAGTTTTGAGTATCATACAAACTACAAAAAAGGATGGAAAAAGTTGCTAAAATTTGCTTTTAAACAAATGACAATCAAATCATATTTGCTGTGCAGTAGGTTTTTTATTTGTAAACTACAGCGCGATATACAAAAGATGTAGTACTTAATTTTTTACTTTTTGTAATTTATATTAAAATCGCCCTCCAAATTATGTTGTTCGTTTTTTGGTTTGCTTTTTTGAAACGGCTCTTCAGTGATTAATTAAAAATCGAAAGTTGGCATTGAATTGTATTGGACGTTTCGAAAGGTCACTCCATTCATCATCAGCAATACAATTAATATACTACTGTTAAAAACAGGGAATTATTTCTATAAGTTATTGTTAAATCGTATTAATTAATTTTTCATGAAAAATTAATTAACACGATTTAACAATAACTTATGGAAACCAAACAATAATATATACTTTTGGTAGATTGACATAAATTTGACATTTTCAAAAATTGTCATTCATTATTAACTTAATTTCATACTAGGTCTTGACAATTTTAGATATTAAATTCAAATTACAAAAGTCTTTCAAATTTGGCGGGAGCGCGAAGATTAATTCGCTATTGTTGTATATTGTTCTTTTCATTGTTTGACTACCTTCATGTTAATTATGTTTACTTCGTTTTTATTCTATTTTCCGATTGTGTCACTTTTATTTTACTATCGAGCAAAATTTGATTTTGCAAGACTTTAAGCAGATAAATTTAAACTACAAAATTGGAACCAATAATGTTTACTCACAGACCATGTGTAGCTTTTAGAAGACTTTATACAAAATATTTCAAAAGTCCGAAGAAAAATTGTAAATATTTTAAAAAATACCAGAAAAACTTTTGCTTAAAAATGTAAACAGTTAATAGAAATAAAAAGGTTTTGCGGCAATTAGGACTACTTTCCAAAATTTAATTCGTTTATGTACATATACGGTGGGGAGAGGCTAACACCACCCTTCTTCAGTACAATTACATCTAAGTGTCAATACAACAAAGAAACACCTAACAATAAATAAGTGAAATATAATAATTAAAATTTATTTTTAAATGATATATCATCATATTGCAAATAATATTATCACTTTCTAACGTTCTATTCTATTCTTACAAACTTCTTTCGCTTCTGTAATATCCATACATCTAGTCATACTTTTATTCTTTCTCATTAATAGATGACATTTGTGATGTTGACATTTTATTTTTTGTTAAAAAGATAAGTGAAATAAAATTTTATATTTGTAAAGTTTAATTTTTTAATAATTTTCAAAATAAAGATTGATAATAAATGTATCGCAATTTCAATGTTCCCTCTCCTCGCCCCTGGGTAAATTTTTGATGTCTATCTAGCCAGCAAAGACACGTCATATTCACTTCATTTTTTGGACATAGATTACGTCATTTTGACATAAAATATAACGTAAATATGACGACAAAAAGACGAACATATGTCAGGAACTAAAAACGTCACCTAGAAACGTAAAAGTGACGGCAGTTATAGATCCAAAATGGACGAGCTGGTATCTTTTAAATATATTTTTATAAAAACTTTCAACCAATAAAGTGTTTATAATTAATCACCATAAATTATAAACACTTCATTAGATGACGTTTACATTTTAGAGCATTGTGACTTATTTTGTTGCAGTATAATGTTGCCGATATCGTATCCTATTAACTAATTTCATTTAAGTCAGCAACAGAATATTTAAAGTTATCTCTTCTTGGTTAACTTAATTGTATGTGCTACTAGCTGCTAATAATAGCAATGTTGCTATTATCACCATCCTCAAAATCAACGTCATGCCCACACAAAAGGAGTAAGGTTAGTTTTGCCACATGATTCTTGGAAACGTATGTATTGTGATTGTGTGGAGGCGTGTGCAGAAGATAGTAACGGCAGAGGCCAATAGAGGACGATGTACACGTCCTAGTTCAACGTGAAAAGTATACGTCAATATGACGTCTTAAAAATTACCCAAATAATACGTCATTATGAGAACGAAAATGAGACGCCATTTGTTCGTTTAAAATCTATTGGTCGTATGACGTTATATTCACGAATATCACGTAAAAATTACGTGACTCTGCTGGCTGAGTAAACATCTATGCTATTGCTCTGTGAGCGGGTTTTATTGAAAAATTATCAGCGTTAGGTTGGGACGTCTGCGTAAGACATACCGCATATCAAATTATACCACAATAAATGAAGGGTTCCGCTGTAATAGGTGTTAAATATTGTCAATTCCCAAACGACTAAAGTGCGTTTGGTGTAGAATAATCGTACACAGCTATTGTGTCTTACTCTAATCTGTGCTCAAACGTAGCTTGAAAGAAATCAAGTCTTGTATTTGAATGAAATTGATCTAGTTAGAGAAAGGAGTCTTTAAATAATGTTACAATATTTTTTTGTAATAACAGGATTAAGTATAAACAATGTATATTTAAAATTTATGATGTATTTACAGAACTTACAATTCAAAATTACAATTCTATTGAGTTACTTAATTTTGTACAAAATTTGAAGTAAAATGATAATAACAATATTTTTGTTTAGCTTTAACCGGTCTTCTTAGCTCTATATCCAAAAATGGAACTACCTACTCGTACATTTGTACTACCTAATTCAATCTGAAAACAAAAAAATGGATTAATACTTCAATAATGTGACAAATTATGTAAATTACTTAACAAAATCTTATGTTGGGATTTCCATATAATAAATATTACAGCAAAAAAAATCATAGTGTGTCTCACCTTTATAAACAACATACTATTCAAGTGAAACTTCTGAAGAGTATAGTAAAAATTGAGCAAACTAAAAATAAATGATAAAAACAATTTTTTCCCACAGTGTAAGAAATTCTTTAAATATCTAAATATGTCCATTATACTAAACAACACTGTAAATATGTCGATTATTTATTAAACAAACCTGTATAAAATATATAAATATGTCCATTATTTCAAACAACGATTTATTAAATATTTAAATATCCCTTTGTTTTGAACAACCTTGTATTAAATATTTAAGTATCTCCATTATTTTGAACACTGTATAAAATATATAAAATCTTTCACATCAAAATCAAAATACAAAACAAACAAAAATTTGCATAAAATATTATAGGATGTTGTATTTAAAATGTTTGTTTTATTACAATGCATTATAAAAATTACATCTTTATTGTTTCAAATTTTTGTATTTAAAAGTTTAATACATACAGTGATATAAACAAATATTTATTTATATCATCGTAAGATGATATAGTAACTGGCCGATACGGTTTATAAAATATTTATGAAAAACATCTGATCTACCCGGTGGTCTACGTGGATTCCCGTAATACTTGTTACTCATCTAATTAAAACTAGAATCAAGCGATTGCCTATGCCACCCGATTTGTTCAGGTTAGGTTAGATAAAGCAAGGTTGGGTAAGATTAGGTTGAGGGAGGAGCAGTTTACTCCCAAAACAGAAAAGTGCTTGATCTGGATGCTAAATGATGAAAAAAAAATGAATGAATAGGTTTTTTTCCGCTGATTATCAAGATTGTTTAAAATGCTTGAAAAAAACTTGTTTAACTAGAGATGTAAATTTTATTTTATTTATGCAATGATCTCAACCTGCTAAATGGTTAGTCACATTTTCTGATCTATAGAGAACTAAATGTGTTGACAAGCATTTAGCACTAGTTCTACACGTACTCGCAAACATATTGAAATAATTTTTTTATGCAACTCTTTCATAACATTGCAAAAATGCAGTCATCAACTCGAGCTTTAGTTTGACTTTAATATAATGTTAACCACATGTAATTTTAAGAAAAATATTCATATAAACATATGTCCGACAACAATTTGTTATCGAATTAAAAGACTTCAAAGTATTTGCTTAATTCAATTTAAAAAATAATAACAAAACTAGTTAGTTAATTGGGTTTTTTGGGAACTGCTAAGATTATTTTTGCCTAAAATTAGTGATCTTCCTGAATGGGTCAAAGCAAAATCTTTTCAACTTAAAAAGTTCACATTCTTACCGCATGTTCAAAATCATCGGACATTCCCATTGACAGATTAATATTTTTCCAATCGATGGCCAAATTCTGACACAAATCATCTCTACAACGACTCAAACAAACAAAATCTGGATTATCACCATCTTTACAATTGTAACCAAACCTTCCAATTGTCATCAAACCATCTAAATGCAAATTCTTACATTCTTCCAGTACATATTTAACCAGGCCAACAACTCCATCTGGATTAACACCATTCTTTTCTAAAATTCATTTTTAATTATTTCATCTACAATAAATTATTATAAAACTTACAACCTTCTTCACCACTTGTATTTACTTGAATCATAATATTCAATTTTGAATCAGAATTTCCATACCTAGGCCAATTTTGATTCAATTTTGTAGCTAATTTCTGACAATCTACAGTTTCAATTAAATATAAATTTGGAAAGGATAATACTTTGTTGATTTTATTTGATTGAAGGTGACCTATGTAATGCCATCGTATATCTTTACATTTCTCAAGAATCTCTTTGTTGTTAGATTTTTCTTCAAGTTCTTGAACATAATTCTCGCCAAAATTTCGATGTCCTGCTTCGTAGCAATCAATTATCATTTCAATTGGTTTGGTTTTGCTGACTGCTACTAATCGTGGCTGTACAGATTGTAACTCCTTAAAATAAAATGTATCAAGTAATATAACATGCAATGTGTAAATTATCAATAGTTTTTTATAAATGCCACAAACTCTAAGCTAAGTTTGAAAAACCATTCAGTGTGGTGCTGGAGCGGTGCGGTGTAATAGACATGCAACAGTGTAAACGGTACGACAGCAACAACAGATATAGATAGATTAATTTCTTATTTGTATTAATGTAATTAATAAAATCGTTGTTTACATTAGTATCAAATTATTAAATAGCCATCAAAATTTGCAAATCTGGCATTTGTGATTAAATTTCATTTTTAATAATAAAATTAAATAAATAAATAATAAAATATGAATATTTTAGGATAATAGGTAAACTCCGACAAGGATTTAGTATAATTTAAAAACAAAATAATGGTGTGTAATTTATTGAAATTAGGCAGTTATATCTTCATTGAATGAAATACATTTTAGGATGTTGCAATCAACATTTTAATAATTGTTGACATTAATGCATAGCTGTAAAAAAAATAAAGTTTGTAAGTTACCGACTTTTTTTTGTTATTAATTGAAAATGAATACATACGAACATAGACACATACACCGCTCGTGCACACACTCTCGAGGTGGGGCGTTTAGTGTAAGCACAGTTTACACAACACAGTAATAAACAAATGGCTTTCGGTGTAAATGGTGTTAATTATTGTTCATTTCTGAACAGCTAAAGTGCGTTTGGTGTAAAAAGTGTGTTCGGGGCAGAATAACCGAACGCAGCTCTAATACCAACGATAAAAATACGTGTGTGCAGCACAAATTGTATTTTCCAAATATTGGTATTAAAATGAGTGATTCACTTATAAAAAAAATTATCGATTAACAAATCAAGTTATATTTTCCACGAGAATTTTATGTTCAAATTGATGATTTAGTATGAAATTCATATTAATAGACTATAATTTGATAAATATTATTTAAATTGGTTATGGCGGACGTTCTTATTGGTAATTATGCTTTGCTAATATTTTATTGTCAGCTTGGCAATATAATCTTATAATACATACAATTATTAATATCGTTTAAACAGTGCAAGTAAACGCAGCAATAAATCACATCATACAACCAATCACAAGCTTGCAAATTGCTGTGATTTCTTGTTGTAGATAGAAAAAGCATACATGCATGACGCATATGAGCTACTAGTACAATTAATAGCTGCGTTTACTCGCTCAGTTTCCACACAGTCGATTGACCGTATTTAAAAGGGCATTTGACACGCAATTTTATGCAAAATTGTATTCACAAGAATTTATATCTTACTGGCTTCCTCCTATGAGATGCTGCTTCTATTTGTTCCAATATGGTTTTCAACCCTAATTTTACATCAATGTCGCCCATTATTCTTAACATAAC